>JALBYF010000018.1:0-272411 GCA_023212725.1 Tranzscheliella williamsii
CAGTGATGTGGTGAATGTGATCATAGCTACTGTGACTGCTGAACGAAAGCATTCGGCCGGATCGCTAATCGGGAATCCGGGTCGGGTTAGCGAGTTAGCGGGTCGATGAATCATTTCCCTCAGAAAATTCTTTTCTTAATTTGAACGGAAATTGTGTTCGAAACCATTGGTAAAAGATCGACGAGGGCCCGCTGGTGCTTAACTGACAAGCACGATAGATACGGGCGCCGATGTTAGGTCGCCAGCTCGAGGCTTGTTCGGAAGGCGAGCCTCCGCAGCTTCTCCAAGGAAGCTTCTTGGCGGACCAAAGGCGCGCGTAATCTGGCTGTTGCCCTGCCGAGCTGCAGCGCTTGGCCTCGAAATTGGCGGCTTTCGTCTATCTACCCGTACGCGTAAATGCCTGCTGCGCCATTCACACGTCCAACTGTGCTGTTTGACCCTTACGCCTCCCACCGTTCCGTCCGTCTTGCTCTGCTTTCACCCTCGTCTCGGCAGACTTGGACCGTATCTGAACTGATCATGGGCATCCGAGTCATAGACTGCGGGCTCTAGAGTATATGTGTGCCATCTACGCTAGGCAGAACAGGGGCCAACAGCGGGGCCGGGGCGGCGGTAGTCTGGGACCAAACCGGTAACCGAAGCTTGCCAACGCCGCTCAAGCCTTTTATGCCTTTTTCCAAAGCCTTTTCTCCGCCGCCTCGCCTAGTCGCCACGTACATTAGCGCCGACCTCGTCTGCCTTATCTTCCACCGAAGCGCTCCTCCTTCCGTGGGCCCGAGACGCCACAACTCGCTCCTCTCTCCTTTCTCGCTCCCAACCCCGCTCTTGTGCGTACAGTATCCGCCTCCTTTGCCAGCGAATACCTCTACGGAGCCCTTTCCGCCGCGGCCCATCGCCACCCAACGCGAGCACAACAACAAGCTCGGCCTCGCGCACTCCGTTCGCCTCCGGAGTCGCCCGTCATTGTCATAGTGTCTCGGTTGAACCACCCTCTTATCCTTCTGTCTTCTTTGGGCGTTGCCGCCGCGGTCGGAAGACAGCTCTCCTTGGCTTGGCGCCGCGTAAATGCTCTCTTGCGGCCTCGCCAAGCCTTACCGCTGCCAACAAATTTCCTTGGTTGAACCCGTCTGGTCAGCTGCTGCCATAGATTGCTACCGTCGTCGCATGAGTAAGATCTGTTTTTAACGCTGCGATTCAGGTCGGCTGTGTACACCCGCTCTGCGTCGATCTCCCGTCATCTTAACTGTCCAGTTCCACCATGCGTTGGCGTGCGGACCCCTGCTTACTTGAGCTTTCTCGAACCAAGCTACAAGGATGGCTTGACTACCGCGGATTCCATGCTTCACTCGCGGCAACCACTAGCTTCAGTGGTCCTCGGGGTGGGCCCATGGGAGCGGGTCTTGCCATTATGTTCGCTATCGCGCTTCCGCCGGAGGCATGAGTGTAGATTGGCATAATGCGTACCAACGCATGAGTGTAGATCGCCACAATGCGTACGTTGGTCCTCAACCGAGCGCTTGCCTCGCCTCCGCTCGGAACACCTGCCTCCATGTCTTGAATCTGCCATGTGGCGCTGTCCGCCGATCTGTGCATCGCCAACATGAATAGATCTCCCCTCTTGCGGCGCCGAACCACAGCCATCAGCCGCCTCAGAGGGGCTGCTGTCGCTGTCGCTTGCTATTCTCGCTATGAGCCACGTCCAGCGGCTAGCTCAGGCGATCGTACTTAAGCTCATGCTTCAGCATGCACTTCTTGCGAGCCGCCCGTTCCTCTCTTTAAGCCGCGTCTCCCTTCTTTCCCCGAGGCCCCCTTCTCCCCGCCCCTCCCCCTTCCCCCTCCTCCTCCCCTCTGCCCATACCTCTCCTTTCTAGAGATACAACCCACATTCCTTGTACAACTCGCCCTTCTTTTGTCTTGCTACCTTGCTACAGCTTTTTCGCACAAAAGCAAGGCTGGGTTCCCAGTATGAAGTTTCTAGGTTTACTTGGTGTGGCCGCCAGCGCGGGACTGCTGGTGTTGAATGGCGGCGGGGTGGAAGCCGCCAAGCAGCCCGCTACCGTGCTCGCCGGACCGAGGCCGTATATCAAGCCGAACGTGCCCACGGGCCAATCGACGGTCAAGTCGAGCAAGAAAAAGGCGGCGCAGCGCGAAAAGGCGAGCTATGTGTCCAATGGCTACATTGTCGAGATCGACGCTGCCGCTTCCAGCAAGCGCGACACCCCGCACGCCGAGGTGCACCGGCATCTCGGCAAGCGAGCCAAGAAGGACTACCAGACTCGGTACGAGTACAACGACCCGAACACGTTTGTGGGCATGTCGGTCGTGCTGGACGACGACAATGACTATGCCGCCCTCCTGTCCGCGCCTGGCGTCAAGAAGGTCTATCGCAACACGCTCTACTCCATCCCGGCCTTTGAGCCTGTTGTTGTTTCGGACGAGTTTGTCAAGCGGTCCACGGGCAAAGATGCTCCGGCCGCGCAGCCGGCGCGCCGCCGACGAGGCCACCCGACCGGCGCGGAAAGCGGCGTCAAGGATGTCTTTGCGCCGCACGTCATGACGGGGGTGGACAAGGTGCACGCCAAGGGATTCTTTGGCAAGGGCCAGACGATCGCTGTGATTGACACCGGGATTGACTACACCCACCCGGCGCTGGGTGGCAAGCCGGGATACAAGCCCTGCTTTGGCGCCGGATGCAAAGTGTCGGGCGGCTACGATCTGGTGGGCGACAGCTACAACGGCACCAACGATCCGGTCCCGGATTCGGATCCCTTTGCCGACTGCGCAGGGTCGGGGCATGGCACGCACGTCGCCGGCACGATTGCCGCCAACGACACCACGCTTGGCTTCACCGGCGTAGCACCGCACGCCAACATCAAATCATACCGGGTCTTTGGCTGTGGCAAGTCGAGTGTCGCCGACGATGTGGTGATCGCTGCGCTGCAGCGCGCGTTTTTCGATGGCAACGACATTCTTTCGCTGTCGCTGGGCGGGCCCGGTGGGTTTTCCGAGTCGCCGTCGGCAGCGGTGGCCTCCAGGATCGCCAGCCTGGGCACGCCGGTCAGCATTGCCAACGGCAATGACGGCGCCGACGGCGCGTTTTACGCCTCCTCGCCCGCCGTCGGTCTCGGCGTGACCTCGGTGGGCTCGGTCAACAATGTCAACTTGACGGGCTATGCAGCCGAGGTGGTGCCCGGGACGCTGGGGCAAAAGCAGGTCGACTACCTGACCGGCACCGCGTTCAACATCAGCGGCGCCTCCAAGGTGCTCCAAGTGTATCCGACCTCGGCGAGCCTCACCGTCGCCGACGATGCGTGCAGTGCGCTGCCCGACTCGACGCCGGACCTGTCGAACAAGGTGGTGCTGGTAGGCCGAGGGACGTGCACCTTTGCCGTCAAGTTTGCCAACATCTTTGCCAAGGGCGGTCGGTACGTGCTGGTGTACAACACGCCGGCGCCGGCCTCGATCACCTATGTCGAAACCGACATCGCCGGCCAGCAGGCGGCCTCGATGACGCGCGAACAGGGCCTCTTCCTCAAGCAGCAGATCGCGGCAGGAGCCCAGGTTTCACTCGACTTTAGCAAACCGCAGCTGACCAGTGTCGCCGACACGTCGAGCGGCGGGATCATGTCCGACTTTTCCACCTACACGCCGTCGTACGAGAACCGGCTGCTGCCCGTGGCTTCGGCGCCCGGCGGCAACATCCTCTCCACCTGGCCGGTCAAGCTCGGCTCGTACTCGATCCTTTCCGGCACATCGATGGCGACGCCGTTCGTGTCGGGCTCCTACGCCGTATACCGTGCCGCGCATGGCGGCAAGACGTCGCCCCACGTGCTGACCAACGTCTTTGCCTCGACGGCCACGCCGCTGCGCAACTCCACCGACGATTCGCCCTTGCTCGAGACGCTCTCCAAGCAGGGCGCCGGTCTGATTAATGTCGACGAGGCGCTCTACCAGCAGCTGACGCTCGACCCGCCCGCGCTGGAGCTCAACGATACCGCCCACTTTGTCAAGCACCACCAGATCACGCTCACCAACCACGGCAGCAAGCCGCTCGTCTACAAGATCTCGCACGTCCCCGCCGGGACCACGCAGTCGCAGGAGGACGAGTCGATCTTCTTTCACCTCTACCCGGTGCCGCTGAACGGCCACCATGCCAGCGTCGAGTTGAGCAAGCATGTCGTGGTGGTGCCGCCCAAGGGGAAGGCCAAGTTCAGTGCCACCTTCACGCCGCCGACGGGGGTGCGGGCGGACAAGATCCCGGTCTACTCGGGTTACCTGCATCTCGAGCCGGTGGGGCGGGGGTACAGTGCGGCGAGCATATCGTACCTGGGTGTCGGGGCGGATCTGTCCAAGGTGCAGGTGCTCGACGACACGGCGGAGCTGTTCGGGGTGCGGCTGCCCGTGCTGACCTCCGCCGACGGGCGGACGTTTATCGAGCAGGACAACACGACGTACAGCCTGTCGAGTCCGGCTGGGTGGCCGCAGTTCCTGTACCGCTTCAACTTTGGCACGCCGTACTTCCGGGTGGATCTGGTCAACAGCACGCTCGACTTTGCGCCGACGTATACGCGCGGCGGCGCGGCACACACGCCCGCCCTCCCCGCGGCCAAGGCATCCACCCTGGCCGCCGTCCCCACCGTCGGCATGCTCAGCGAGGGCTACTACAGCGGCCGCAACAGCGCCTCCGGCACGCTCGAGGACTACTCGTACAACGTCCAGCAGCTCACCCCCCGCCTCGCGCTGCCGCACGGCGACTCCGCCCCCCTCACCCCCGGCTCCTACCGCCTCCTCCTCCGCGCCCAGCGCGCCCTCACCCCCGGCATCCTCGAAAGCGACTACGAGAGCTACCTCTCCCACGCCTTCACCATCACCGCCTAGTCCCCCGCATCGCCTCGCCTTTGTCTTTCACTCTGTACAGCTACCGCTTCTCTCTGCAACGCAGAAGTCATGTGAACCATCAGTAGCTGTGCAGGGCGGTTCTGGCTGGTCGATGGGATCGGGCGAGCAGAGGGGATGGATGTTAGAGTGGATGCGGCGCGCGCACGTTATCGTTGTGAAGTGTGAGTAGGTGATGGCGCGCGGGTCTGCTTGGTGCTTGTGCATTGCCTTCTTCGACACGGTGGGATCTGCTGTCTGGTGTCTACTTGGAGATGGGTGCGACGCGCAAGACGACGGGCGAGGCAGTGGGGGGGCAGTGCTGGCTGATGAAGGCGGAGCCGGAGAGCCGGATGGAGCGGGGGGTGGATGTGAAGTTTTCGATTGACGATCTGGCGGCGGTGGGGGTGACGGGGTGGGATGGGGTGCGGAATGGGGAGGCGCGGACGCTGATGCGGGAGCGGATGCGGGAGGGGGAGGGGGTCTTGTTCTACCACTCGTCGTGTGCGCTGCCGGGGGTGGCGGGGGAGGCGCGGGTGGCGTCGAGGGGGTATCCGGATGCGTCTGCGTGGGATGCTGCCCATCCGTACTACGATGCCAAGAGCGATGCTGCGGCACCGCGGTGGTGGTGCGTCGACGTGGCGTTCGTGCGCAAGCTGCCGCGCCTCGTCCCGCTCGCCCTGCTCCAGCACCTCGCCCACCTCACCCCCGCCCAGCGCGCCGACATCGCCTACCTCTCCGACGCCCACCTCGCCGCCATCGCCTCCATGCCCCTCCTCTCCCGCCCCCGCCTCAGCGTACAACCCGTACCCCCCCTCGCCTACACCGCCATCCTCGCCCTCGCTGACAACAACGGCTGGTCCCACTGGCCCGGAAAGTGGTCCCCCAAGCCCAAGCGCACAAGAAAACCCTCCTCCCCCGCCCCTCCCTCATCCACCCCACCACCCCCGCCACGCCGCAAACAAAAGCCAAACCCCGACGTCGCCCCACCCCAGCCCACGAGACGCTCCTCGCGCCGCATCCAGCCGCCCCGCGTATAGCCATGGCTACGGCCGACCAATTACATCTACTCTTTCACGCATCCGAACACGCAGGCCACAGACAGGCACGCAGAAGACGTGGAGGACATAGCGGTGGTGCAGAAAAGGAGGGGTCTTACGGCTTGGGGAGGTACTTGAGGGAGGCGGGGCAGGAGGAGGGGGTGGTGGAGTTGACAGGGACGTACTGGCCAAAGTTGACGGAGCCGCGGAGGTTGTAAAAGTACCAGAACTCGTTGAGCTCGCCGTTGCTGTTGCAGCGGACGTAGGGGATGGCGCCGTGGGCTTTGCGGAGGGCGGTCTGGACGTCGGCCAGCGGATAGGTGCGGGTGGCGTTGGGGGTGATGCCGGCGTCGCGGAGGAGGTGGTAGGTGGGGCGTGCGCGGAACTGGTGTGCGCTTTGGCGAAAGTAGTTGAGCACGGCAAAGTCGGAGGGGGTGATCCAGGGCAGCTGGGGCTGGCAGTGGGGACGCAGGGTAGTGTAGCAGGTGGCGTGCTTGTTGTACTCGTGCGCCAGAAAGTCGGTGGTGTTGCCGTCGAGGTCCTTGAAGTAGTGGTGGTAGTAGGCGAGCAGGGCCGGGTCGTACTTGGCCATCACGGCCTCGATCTGCTCGCCGCTGTACTCGGGGATGGCGATGGCGGCGCTGCAGAAGCTCGGGTAGGTGCCGTCGCAGTAGTCGGGCCAGAGGCCGTGGATGGTGGTCGAGTGGCGCGGGCCGTTGTTGGCCGTGTCCGCAGCGGTGGTGGTCCAGAACTGCGTCGCCAGCACCAGCCCCGCCTGCTTGCCGCCCTCGACCAGCGCCCCGTTGTAGCAGCACAGCGCAGCATCATCCAGCACCACCGTCGACTTGGCATGGCACGACAGCTGGCTGCTCGCCTCAACACACCGCAGCGCATCCTTCGCCTTGCCCCGGATCGCATCGCCAAACTGGCCCACTTCGCGCGGTGAAAATTCCGCTGCCACCGTCCCCACCGCCGCCAGCACAGCCAGAGTTGCAGCCGCCGTCCACTTCATAGTAGTCGTCCGTTTCCAGGTGAGGTGGGATGAACGCACTGACACTGTCGCCAGAGACACTCAGCGGAGCGGTCTTATATACTAGCAAGGCGAGGGCACGCGAGCAGCAGACCACCACAATCACACGCACGTTCCTAGCCGCCAAGCGGCAACGCTCAGCGGCGGCGCGCTAGCGAGCAGCAGCAAACCGTTCTCGGAGCGCAACCCGCCGAGCCGCGCTCCGCTTTATCTTATCCTGGTCTCGTAGACCACACACCTTCGTCACTCGCCAGTCAGCCTGAAGCGCACAAGCGACAGAAAGGTCTTTGCCCGGCAAAGAATGGCTGGCAAAGAGCCGATGTGCTCTTCCTGCGTCGGTTTCGAATCACCCATTGATGATGTTAGGATGATTATTAGGACGGCTGTGTTGGAGATCATCGGATTGTTATCCCGCCTGTAATGCAGAAGAAGGCCTCAATGCAAAGCGATTCAGCGTGGGCTTGATCTGCCGGACGTGGCCGAATCGAGGCAGAATGCGGAACGTGGTATGCCATCTCAGCCCTCTTGGCTTTTTCTATCTCTTCTCTCCCACTGCCGTCCCAAGCGAGCGCCAGAGCATCCGGCAGAGCGACGCTTCTGCCGCTGCTCTACAGCTTCGAGTCCGGTTCTGGCTCCTACTGCCTGCTACAGTGAGGGCTGCGAGACTAGGCACGTTCTTGCTCTTGTTTCCACATCTTCTCCGATGCAGTGTGAATGACAGCGCGCCCATACCATCCTCTACCGTTGCAGCCAGCGCCAATGTTTCTTGGCGCAAGTCTGCTCACGCTGCGTACCCGCTGCCACCACGTGCTAGCCACACAGCGTCGAGACGGTGTCTGGGCACCCTTGCCATGCCAATGCGATTCCAATGTAATGTAGCAACATGGGCAGTGTAATGCACCCGTCGTTCCTGCTGTGATTAGCCCGTCGTCCCTGCTGGGATGGGCGGTTATTGCTGCTGGAGGCGCTGCAGGACGCTCTGCTTCTTGCGCTGATTTTCGCCGAGGCCGCCTGTCGTCGGCGCGGGCTTGTCCGTCCGCGTCCCGATCCGAACATCCGTAGCGATGCGCTGCGCTCCGAGACGGTGCACCGCTTCGTGGCATCGCTCGATCGCCTTGCACACGACAGGAAAGAGCCCTTCCAGATTCGTGCCGTAGCCACTGCCCGCGCCAGAACCGAGAACGCTACCGATCAGCCGTCGTCTTGGCCGCCTGTCGCCACCGCTTCTACTCACTGCACCTCGTACTGGATCCCGTCGTCCTTCATGCTCTCCAGCACCCGCTGGCATTCGGTAATATATTCACCCACCGACGTCGTCGGCGTGCCCATCGGGATCACTGCCCACCGGCATCAGAAGCACAACAGAAAGAAGACCCTCTCAGAACCGGTTCCCGCTACTCTCACCTCCCAGCCTCGCAACAGCGCTACACTCACGGCAAAAGTCGGCGACCGCGTACAGCGGCTCGTTGCTTTCAGACATGCCTATACCAATGTGCAGTCTTCAGGGTAAGAAAGGGCGGAGAAGGGCAATGTTCTGAAGATGGTGGCTGTTGCAGTCACAGTGTTGAGTTCTATGCCCATCGTCCATCGTCCATCGTCACTGTATGTGCGGGCGACTTAACAGCTGGATCACCACTCCTTAGACCCTGAAACACACATCACATCTTCCCCACCGCGCGACGCGTAAAATGCGTCGAAAGTGGCCGCCGAAGCTGAGTTGGCTTTCTGTTGGTCTTCTTAGGGTTGTGGACTACTCGTCACAGCTCTTTGTCGACCTCTTCTTCCACGTCGATCTTGCCAAGCACGTCGACTGGTTGTGTCGCTCGCTGTCGTACGGTCCTCACCATGTCCGGCCTCATGTACGACGCGCCTGCGAGCTCGGAGAAGCCCGACCTTGCTCTTGACAATGTCGCAGAGACTTCCTTCTGTCAGTTCTTCAAGTCGATGCCCGCATCCTATCCGGGCACCGTCCGTCTCTTCGACCGCAACGACTTCTTCTCCGCCCATGGAGACGATGCTCTTCTGATCGCCAACGTCGTCTTCAAGACGCACTCTGCCCTCAAATACCTCGGTAGCAGTGGCAAGGACAAGCGGGGTCTCCCCTCCATCACCCTCAGCATCGCCGCCGCCAAAAACTTCCTTCGAGACGCGCTCACCTCGCGCCAAATGCGCGTCGAGATCTGGGGCAATGCCGGCGGAAAGCGCAACAATCAGTGGACCCTTCTCAAGCAGGCTTCGCCCGGCAACCTGCAGCAGATCGAAGACATGATCTTCCTCAACGCCGACATTGTCACCTCCCCCATCGTCATGGCGCTCAAACTGACCACGCGCGACGGCATCAAGACCATCGGCGCCGCTTTCGCAGATGCCACCAACCGAGAGCTCTGCGTGGCCGAATACGCCGAAAACGACCTGTACAGCAACACAGAGTCGCTCATCATCCAGCTGGGCGTCAAGGAGTGCATCTTGCCCAAGGATGACAAGGGATCCGACATCGACCTCGCAAAGCTTCGCCTCGTCATTGAACGCTGCGGCGTCGTCACCTTTGACACCAAGCGCGCCGAATTCGCCGCCAAAAACCTCGAGCAAGACCTTCGCCGTCTCTTGAAAGAAGAGTCGGCCGGCATTACCATTCCCGAACTAGACCTCAAAGTCGCCATGGGCGCCTTGGGCGCTCTGATAGCCTACCTCGCCCTGCTGACCGACGAAACCAACTTTGGCCAATACTCGATCCAGACGCACGACCTCTCACAGTACCTTCGGCTCGACAACTCGGCCTTGCGCGCCCTGAATCTCTTTCCCGAACCAGGGCAGACCGGTTCAAGCAAGAATACCAGCCTATACGGCCTTCTCAATCATTGCCGCACCGGTCAGGGTCAGAGGCTCCTAGCTCAGTGGCTCAAGCAGCCGCTTATCAATGTACATGCCATCGAGCAGAGGCAGAAGCTCGTCGAGATTTTCGTCCGAGACAACACCTCCCGGCAGCTGGTGCAGACCGACTATCTCAAACTAATGCCCGACATGCATCGCATCAGCAAGCGCTTTCAAAAAGGCGTAGCAACGCTCGAAGACGTCGTCCGCGTCTACCAAGCCGTTCTCCGTCTCGCCGGGCTTATCCAGACCCTCGCGGACACAGACACGCCGTCGGATGCACATGCAACGCTGGTGGAAAAGACCTACCTCGAACCTCTGCGCACATACGACACCGCTCTGGTCAAATATACCGAGCTGGTCGAGACAACGCTGGACTTGAACGAGCTTGCCGGCCATAACTTTGTCATCAAGCCCGATTTCGACGAAGGGCTCAAGCAGATCAAGGAGGCGCTCGACGATACGCGCGACAAGCTCGATGAGCAGCATCGACTCGCAGGGAAGGAACTCCGCATGGACATTGAAAAAAAGCTCCATCTCGAAAACCACCATGTGTACGGTTATTGTCTACGCGTGACCCGCACCGACGCCAGCCTGGTGCGGAACAAGAAGGGATACCACGATATCGCGACGGTCAAAGGCGGGCTGTACTTTACCAATGAGGCCCTGCGCGACCTCAGCTCCGACTTTAAGGATCTTTCGGAGCGATACAGCCGGTCGCAGAGTGGCCTCGTCAAGGAGGTCATCCAGATCGCCTCTTCCTACTGCCCGCCCCTGGAGAAGCTCAACGTGATTCTGGCGCATCTCGATGTCATTGTCAGCTTTGCCCACGTGTCGGAGAACGCACCGATTCCCTATGTCAAGCCAGTGGTGCAAGAAAAGGGAAAACAAGCCGACCTAGCGTTGCGCGAGGCGCGTCATCCCTGCCTCGAGGTGATGGAAGACATCAACTTTATTCCAAACGATACCGTGATGATGCGCGACCAGTCCGAGTTCCTGGTCATCACCGGCCCGAATATGGGCGGCAAATCAACCTTCATTCGACAGGTGGGCATCGTGGCGCTCATGGCGCAGGTAGGCTGCTTTGTGCCGGCGGCGGAGGGGGCGCGGCTGCCGGTCTTTGACTGCATTCTGGCACGGGTAGGCGCGGGCGATAGCCAGCTGAAGGGCGTCAGTACGTTTATGGCCGAGATGCTGGAGACGGCAACCATCCTCAAGACGGCCACGGCGGACTCGCTGATTATCATTGACGAGCTTGGCCGCGGCACATCGACCTACGACGGCTTTGGACTGGCCTGGGCGATCTCGGAGTGGATCAGCACCAGCATCCGATGCAAGTGTCTTTTTGCCACCCACTTTCACGAGCTGACCAACCTCGCGAGCCAGCAGCCGCACGTCCAGAATCTGCATGTCGTCGCGCACGTCGAGCCCAAGCAGGGCGGCAGCCGGCAGGACCGCGACATCACGTTGCTCTACAAGGTGGAGCCTGGCATCAGCGACCAGAGTCTGGGTATCAATGTCGCCGAGCTGGCCAACTTCCCGCCGTCTGTGATCGCCCTGGCCAAGAGAAAGGCGGAGGAGCTGGAGGACTACGAGGGTGACGAGACGTCGATGCTGGACAGTCTGCCGGAGGAAGAGACCAAGGCGGGGGCGGCGCTGATCGAGGAGTTTATGAAGACCTGGGCGGAGCGGTCGGCCGGCCCTTCGGCCGCGGACGCCGCCGAAGCCGAACACGAAGCGCGCAAGCGATCACGGCCGGACCCGCAAGCACAGCTCGACCAACTCAAGCGCACCGTGGAAGAGTTCCGGCCCCGCATCGAGGCAAATGCATGGGCGGCAAAGGTGCTGGCCAGCTTCTGATCCCCGCCGCGCTTGTCTTTCCGTTGTATACCTGTGCTTGCCATGTGAACTGACCTCGCTATCAAGTCACCGCGAGGGGCGAGCGTGAGTGTCAGTGCGGAATTGTGAATTGAATGTGAGCATGTAAGATCGCCGGTAGCAGTGAAAAATCGTCTGATTGGACGGCGCCCAACGGAGACGAGAAAAAAGGAAGGCAGCAAACCGTGCTCTTCCATCCATCCCTCACCCACCATCACCACCACTACCACCGCTGTTATTTTGGGCTCGACGAGTGCTCGCGCTATCCTGTGGTTGTCCGCTGACCGTGCGTTCGCGACCGATTTGTCTCTGCGCTGTGCTGTTTCTGCCCCCTGCCCCGCCGCGCCCCGCTGTGTGACCCCGATTTCCTGCTCGAGACCCCCTTTTCGGCAGAGACCGCTCTTCCGACGCTCCGTCGCGGGCTAGATGGAAGATGCTCGGTTTCCTTTCATGCCTTGCATTCGATCTGGGGAAGATCAACGTACATCTACACCGCTCCCGTATCAACCCCTCCTCGCAGATTCGTCCGGTTGAGGAACGGGTTCGTTGGCGATCATACATTTGCCCTCCGCACTGCAGCCCGTCGCGCCGCACCACCGCAATGCAAACACCACTAACAAACACATACCGCCGTGCAGCCTGTGTCCTGCCATAGTTGCCGGGCCGGACGAAGACTGTGACTTGTGAGTGGCACGAACCACGACGGACGCGTGATCATGGTGTTAGGGCGCGGTGGTGTTAGATTGGGTTTAGTATCGTTATCGACGCGCAGTTGGGAGTGTGAGTGAGTGGGTGCGGTGGGAGTGGGAGTGTTGGTGTGGAGCAGGCGGTTTGGTGTCTGCTTGCGAGGGGTGGGCTTGACACGGACGACTACGACGAGGCACATTGGCGATGACGGGTGCAGCTGGAGGCAGCAGTGCGGGCATACCGCGCGGCGAAGGCTTGCCGACGGGCGACGCTTCTGGGTGTGGTTCGCCAACGGCTTCAGTTCAGGGCGGGCGGCGGCTGCGCGAAGCTGGTTCGGCGGCGGTGGCGGGGCAGGCAGCGCGCAGACGGCCGACTTCGATCTTGACGCGGTCGTCGACGGCGGCGGCGGTGACGACGTCGGCCGCCACTTCGACGGGGACTGCGTCGACGGGCAGCAGTTCTGCGCCCAGCCGGTCGTCTACGCCGCTGCCGCCGGTCGCGGGTTCGGTGACAGCCGCAGAAGAGGGCGAGAGTGTGTTTGGCGGCGCGCTGCTCTCGGCGCCGCACGACGACGACCTGGTCCAGCTCCCCGTCACCACCCCCGGCGCCACCGTACACGCCCTCGACCTGCTGCACAAGGTCAACGACAAGGCCGCCGAGCGCGCCCCCTCCACCCTCCGCTCGCGCTTCTCCCAACTCTCCCTGCCGCGTGCCAGCACGTCCAGCACCACCACCACCCGCCAGCCCGCCGCTCCCCCACCCCGCGCCGCAGCCCACGAAGACGCCGATGCCGATGCCGATGCCGACGCTGGCGCCTATCCGGACCGCAAGTACTTTATCCTTTCTTCGGCGGGCAAGCCGATCTATATCTCGCACGGCCCGCGCTCGGGGGGGCAGGCGGACGAGGAGGACGAGAGCAGCACGACGCAGGTGGGCGTCATGCAGGCGCTCATCTCGATCTTTGCCGACGAGGAGGCGGACAAGCTGCGTTTCATCCGCCAGGGCCGGCTGCTGGTCGTCTTTCTGCTGCGTGCGCCGCTCTACCTGGTCTGCGTCTCGAGCTGGGGCGAGGAGCCGTCGACGCTGCGCCAGCATCTCGAGTATCTCTACCTGCAGGTCGTCAGCCTCGTCTCCGCCAGCCAGTTGAGCCGCCTCTTTGCGCGCATGCCCAACTTTGACCTCCGTCGGCTGCTCGAGGGGACCGAGGGCATCTTTGACCATCTCGTCTTGCAGCTCAACGCGCAGCAGCCCGCGGTGGTCGCGGCGCCGGCGGTGCTGCCGGACTGCTCGCACACGTTCCAGTGGTGGCTGCAGGCGCTGCAGCCGCTTCGCCTCACGCATCCTACGCTGCGCGACCAGCTCACTGCGGCGCTGCAGCCGCCGCCGTTGCCGTCTGCGGCGCCGCTCGGGCTGGGTGGCGCGGGCGGCGGGCTGGAGCGGCCCAAAGACCTGCTGTACGTGCTGCTGATTGCCAATGGCCGCATCGTCACGCTGCTCCGCCCCAAGAAGCACTCGGTCCATCCGGTGGATCTGCTGCTGCTCGCCAACACGGTGCTGGGCAGCAGCGCGATCAAGCGGTCCGGTGCCGCCGAGGCCGCCGAGGTGTGGATGCCGTTCAGTCTGCCCAAGTTTGCCCCCCACGCGTTTGTCCATGCCTATGTGCGTTTTCTCGAGGCTGCCGTGGTGGGCGCGGCCGAGGTGGCCGTCGTGGTGGTGACGGCGGAGCGCGATGCGTTTGCCGCCGTGTCCGGCTGGGTCGCGTCCGTGGTGGGCGTCGAGGGGGCGTTGCGGGCGCCGGCCGCGGTGCTGGGGCGAGAGCTGGGCACGCCGGCCGCTGCCGGCACGTACGCGTGCGGCGAGCTGGCACTCGCCGGCCTCCGCCACTTTGTCTACCGCAGCAACGCGACCCTCCAGCTGACGGCGCCCGCGCTGCCGGACGCATACGCCCCCGCCCCCGCCCGCCGCCGCCTGCTCACCCTCTACGCCCTCCTCCACCACCATATCCACCACCCACCCCCCCACAACCCCACCCCCGCCACCGCCACAGCCCGCCCCGACACCCGCCTCAAGATGCAGCTCCTCAAGACCGACCACGAACAGGCGCTCGGCTGGATCACCGCGCCGTTCGAGCTCTACCTCGCCGCCTCGCCGCTGCTGCCCAAGTCGGCGCTGGTCGCCATCGCCAACGCCACCGCCAAGTGGGTCAAGACCCACGAGCGCCACCTCTTCCTCCTCCACGCCGGCACCTTTTAGCCACGCGTGCCGTCCAGTGTAGGTGCGGCCTGCGGGCGTGCTGTCAGGGGGGTCCGCATGCACCGCTTAGCGCGGTCGGGTATGTGTATGTCTGCGAGGTAGGTACAGGGGGTTAGGCAGGCGAGGGGGGGTGCGGGCGGCGGAGGGCTTCGAGGCGGCGGCGGAGGTCGAGCTGGTCGAGGACGGCGGCGAGGCGGGTGGGGCGGCGGTCGGGCTCCGAGGCGGTGCGCGGATGGGTGGTGCGCGCGGCGCGCGGCTGCAGGTAGAAGCCCGGCGAGCTGGGTCCCAGCCCCACCGACAGGCCGTGCTCGAGGATGGTGTTGTACACCGACGCGTGCCGCGCCTCGGCGTCGACGTTGCCATCGCGCCCGCCAAAGTCCAGCGTGATCGTCCGCCGCCGCACCGGCCCCGCCCGCCGCCGCCGCGTCGCCACCACGTCCATCTCCTCCGCCGCCAACCGCGGACCGCTCGCGGCAAGGGCGGCCTCGTAGTCGGCCGCACCCCCCGCCTCCAGCACCGCCGGCGACAGCAGCAGCGGCTCGCTCTCGCCCGCGCCATCGCCATCGCCCTCGGCGTCGGCGTCGGCAGCCTCGCCGCTGCCGTGCAGGCTGACGGTCCAGACACCTGCCAGAAGGACGGCGGTGCCGAGGGCGACGAGGAGCATGTCGTACCATGCCAGCGCGCCGAGCTGGTCAAAGTAGACCAGGCCGAGCGCGATGCTGGCGGTGTTGTAGAAGCAGAAGGCCAGCGGGCAGACCAGCGTCGGGTCGGCGAGCTTGAGCGCCTTGTTCAGGTACCAGAGCTGCAGGAGCGCGGCGGCGACGAGCAGGCCGAGGAGGAGCCAGCTCTGCCAGCGGCCGAACTGGTTCGGCCCGGCGAGCGAGAGCAGCAGCAGCTCGACGCCCGACTTGGCCAGCAGCAGGCACGCGCCCGAGAGGGTCCCGCTGGCGCCGCCGTACGCGACCGCGAGCCCGAGCCGCGTCTGCCGCACCGTCTCGGCATCAATGCGCTGCTCCGCCTCGCGCAGCTCCAGCCGCGGCACATCCAACGCCCGCTTGCGCTTCTTGCCCGCCATCCCCTCGCTGCGCCCCAGCGAACCGTAGTCGCGCTTCGGCGTATGCCCCGCCACCAATGTGCGCCCATAGACGGGCGCATGCTGCCCGCTCCCTTGCATCACCTCCCTAGACACCTCGTCCTGCACGGCTAGCACCGGCGTGGCAATACCAGAACTGCTTTCGCTCACTTCGGCGACGGGCGCCAGCGTCGGCGCTGACCATCGTCTCCGCAGACGGTTGCGAGGACCCGAGGATTTGTGCTTGGGCTTGATCGACCTCGGCGGCGCCGAGACCCGATGCAGACGCGAGTGCAGCTGCCAGTCGGCCAGATGCGCGACGGTCAGCACGCCGACAAAGAGAAAGGTAAAGATGGTGGCAAAGGCGACAAAGGTGGGGCGGGCATACAGGTCCAGCAGCTCGTCAAGGTCGTGTGGCGGCGCGGGGACGACGCCAAAGTAGCCGATCAGGACAGCGCCGGACGCGATGAGGCCCGTGCCGACGATCATGTAGTGGGAGAGGAGGTCGTTGAGGAGGAAGCGCGCCAGCACGGCGTTGTAGAGCAGGCTGACGGCGCCGAGCGGTGCGAGCATGACGATGGGCAGCGCGCCGATCTGGAAGACCGTGCCGCCGATGTTGGCGCCGAGGAAGATGACAAAGCCGATGAGCCACAGCGGGCGCTTCCACTCGCTCCTGCGGCGCTCGCTCGGCAGCGCCTCGTTGAGCAGATGCGACTTGCGCTGGATGGTAAGCCCCAGGCTCTGGACAAAGCTCGCCACCAGCCCGAGCACGATCGCAGTCGCAACACCAAACGGCGCCCCTGCCTGCCCCGTATCTGCCATGCTGGCGTCTTGCGTCGCCCAACCACGCAGACAGCAGCAACCCACTTGCCGCGCCAGGACGTGCGCCAGGACGTGCGCCAGGACAGAGCCAGGGCAAGGCAGCCGGTGGAGAGGCAACGGTGGCTGAGCTTTTAGCTTCCGATTGCCGGCATCTGCGCAGGCTACGAGCGGGCTGGTAACAAAGGCGGATGGCGCAGCGGCGGCAAGTGACGGACCCAAAGGTGAGATCAAAGCCAGGAGAGGTGGACGAGCTGACAGAAGCTGCGAGGCCTCACACACAGACACAAGCATGAATCCCTTTTATCCATCATGCACGCACGTCCGTTTCACGTCCGCAGCGGCAGCAACTCTGTTAGATCGACGAAGCGCGGCCCTCTACAACGCTGCTGCAGCAGCAACCAGTCACAGCGCCTCAGGCCCGTACCTTCGTTCGCCGAGTACCCACTGGGTTCATCAGCTAGCATAGCATTATCCGAGTCCATGGTATAAGGTACAAGACAGAAATGATCTACATTTTGGGCTCGGCGGTGTGTTTGGTCCGCGGATTCTCATTACCGGGAAGCAGAGATGAAAGCGGGATGAGCAGATGAGCTTCGACGCAGGAGTGGGCGGGCTAGGATCTACATGACCACACACTCGTCCTCGTTGCCGGTGCTCTGCTTGGCGAGATCGCGGGTGAAGTTAGCGCCGCCTTGACCGCTGCCCTTGAGGTTGACGACCAGAACGCCGGCGTTGCGGGGGTCGAGATGCGCGTCGAGGCGGTAGTCGTTCATCAGCTTCTCCACGGCAGGCGCGATGTGCTGGCGGTGGTCCTTGCTGTGCAGACCCTTGCCGACGATGACGCGCAGCTCGTTCCAGCCCTGCGACTGCGCCGAGCGCACCGCCTGCTCGGTGCGCTCGAGCGCCTCCGAGGTGAACAGCCCGTGCAGATCGACGGTCCCTTGCGGCGAATCCTCATTGTTGGCGCGGAAGATCCAGTCAGCGGCCTCCTTGTTGAGCCGCTCCATGTTGGCCTTGTGGCTGTGACCCTCGTTGCTCAGCTGCTTGGCGCGTGCGCCGTCGCCTTGCGCGTATGCGTTGTGCGACTGGTCGAAGCATCGCGCCATCTGATCGCCTTCGGACCGCGCCTGGTTTCGCAAGTCCATGTAGCGTCCATCGTGCTGGTTCACCTGGTTGTCTTGCGAGTACTTGTAGTGGGGTCCTTGGGTAGCGGCGTCCTGCTGGTGCGGTTGCGGTGCTTGATAGGCACCCTGCGCAGGCGGTTGGTCGTACGATGGAAAGCCACCGCCCTGCGCGTACCCGCCGCCCGCTGCACCGGCGTATCCGCCCTGCTGCCCCCCATAGCCTCCATGCTGCTGCGGCGGCGCTTGTTGAGCGTGCGAAGCGGTCTGGCCGTACGAGGCGCTTTGGTTGGGTTTGCCCGCCTTATTCTGGTTCTTCTTCCACCAGGTGAAGGCTTTCTTGCCAAAACTGATGATCTGGCGTTGGTGCTGTTTCACGAAGCGGATGACCTCGTCCATCTTGATAGTGGACGTGGGCAACGAGTCGAGCGGGTGGTGGTGCGGTGAAAGAGGTCGCAGACACCGTGCACCAGTCTAATGTAAGAGCGAGGCTGCGTGGGATGCATGATCTAACATAGCCTCATTCACAGGTTTGCGGGCTACAGGCTCCAGGCGCCATCTGCCGGTTTCCGAATACAGTGAGTGTAATGCACTCGCGCGACAGAACAGTTGAAGTTACTTCGTCGGGTCAACAGCTTCCGAGTCCCGACTGGATCTCACAGGTCCTTCAACATCACGATCGTCACTGCTTTGCAACAGCATATACTCAAGACTCCAATCACCGTTTGCCAGCGCAACCATGTCATTACCTCGTCAGCCGAAGAGATTAACCCGCCCACCTCAGCCAAACAGGCTATGAAGGGCAAACCTAGGGTATGTTGCATGGCCGTCACAGCACGATATAATCCTTTCTGATTAGCGTCTCTTTTCCCTCCACCATCCTACCCGTTGGCCATGTCTCTCATCCAGCTGCAACGCCCGCCAATCACGACCCCGGCCATTCTCGGTCGCAACCTTGAACAAATCATCTTCCTGCATCCGGCTTACGAGGCGCCACTAAACTGTCTTTTTACACTACCATGTGGTGATCCGGCCGATGGCGGCGAGCTGGGGAGCGCGCAGCCCAAAGGTCTGCACCACCAGACCGCGCTCCTCGCTTGCCAGATCATCGCCGACAACGCTTTTGAGACGGGGCGACTCTTTTTCGACCGTATAGCAGCACGCCCTGTTCTGCAACACATTCACGAACATGGTATCCTGCCGGCAGGCGAATATTACTTTGTCGTCAACAACGACCGTAAGTCCGCATCAGGGCCCCTACCTGTCTCACGCACGTGTATTCCTAGGTCAAGTCGTTTGCTGACTTTCTCCTCTTTCCAGCCGAGTTTCTGTACCCGGTCGTGCCCAGCTTCCGCGACTGGCGCTTTCCCCACGGGCACATCCCCGCTCAGTGGCGAGACGCGGGACCACCCCTCTCCGGCCCTGCAACGCGGAGCTGCGCAATGACGGACGAGGATCTCTTTCTGGACGATGCCCACATTGTGCCGACGGAGGAAGCCGACTGGTTTCGCCACAACTCCATGGGTCGTTATGGCTTAAGGATGGGTGACGTAAACGATCCGGCGAACATCCTCTGCCTAAGGTCCGATATGCATCGGGGCTTCGACGATCGCCTCTTCGCATTCGTTCCGAAGCCTCAGTTTGCTGTCGGTCCAGACGGCACGCCTGGATCCTCCTCCGACTGCGACTACGTCCTTCACGTCTTCGCTAAAGCTGTGGGCAAATTTGCTGGCCTATATCACAACAGGCGCCCGGCAAATCTCGGCAATGCGACGGGCGAATTCCTCTTCGCACGATTCGCCTGGACCGTCCTCATCTTCATCAAGCCATTCGTACTCTCCGATATACGGCGAAAAGTGGTTAGGTGTCATGGCGAGCCGGGGTCCACCCAAGAATGGAAAACCGAGCTGCTTGAATCGAAGGAGCTTTTCACTTTCTATGGCGGAGGAGGATCGCGAAGTGCGAGTCCCCAAAAGCGAAGACGTCTTGGCGAGGCACCTCCGGGGGCCGTCGTGATGGGGTTCGATTTTCCCAGCGAGGAGGACGACAGCGTGGATTCGGAAGCCGCGTACGAGTACACCCCTTGGGAAGACGAGAGAGGGCGAACTCGTACCCGGCGCGGTACGTATCAAGAGGAGATCGCCGAGGTGCCTCCTCTCTCGGAGTCCTCCCTGTCTTCGGACACTTCGTGGCCTTCCAACCACGGCCCGCCGGCCACAGCCTCGTCTCGCATTGCCAATTTGGACGCAATAAGCGAGCAGGTGGATACACCTGTACTTCACAGCGCACAGAGCCTGACTTGATCGCCATTCCCTGCGTTATAGCCATCTCTCTTTTTGCCGATGTCCTCGTCGTGTTCCATTAGTGCCGTATATGCGCCAAGCAAAAGAAACCATATCAATCTCCCTAACAATCCTGTTTCCAAGTGCCATAGGCACTAGACAGAAACGGGATAAAAATCTAGCGTAACCAAAAGTGAATTGGTGGGGGTGGGGAGCGCCGCCGGAGGCGCCAGCCAGCAGCTCGATGATGGGCCGGCGGATGCAGACGTCCGAGAGCAAGTCGCTCATCGCCAGCATGTCGGTGCTCGTGCGGGCACCTTGGCGTTCGGCGTGATGGCTAACCCAGCTCCGCCACAAAAAGGGTGTAAGCTCGTAGATGTCGTACGAGAGTAACATCCGGCTCTGTCGTTCGATCCAACAGCATTCTCTGAAAAGTGCCATCTGCAGCTTTCTTCTTGCCTGTATCCCTCCTCATCTTGTCCATCGCGCGAGACAACGCAAAAAGGCTCCGAAGAATGACAGAGGAACAGGCTAGCGTTGGCGTGGAAGCAGGGCCGTCGGTGGCGACGGGGCCTCAGCCGCGAGAGGTGGTGTACTGTGCGGTGTGCACGTTTCCGCCGGAGTACTGCGAGTTTGGGCCTGCGCCGTCCAAGTGCCGGTCGTGGCTGGAGGAGGCGGAGCCGGCGCTGTATGCGCAGATCTGGTCGGAGGAGGCGATCTCTGCGAACCTGGCCAAGTTGACGACCAAGCAGGCGGAGGATCTGGAGCGCGAGGCGGCCAAGAAGGAGCGCAAGACCGTCGCCAAGCAGGAGCGCGAGCGCGCACAGATGGCCGCCTCCCGCATCGTCCTCAAGAAGGAGGCGCGCACCAAGCGCAAGCTCACCACCAGCATCGTCGGCCTCCACCTCTTCTCGCCGCCCTTGCCCGCACTCAAGGTCATCGCTAAAGCGTAAGTCGCCCCCCTCCCCCCCGCCTCTCCCACTCCCTCGCGCCCTCCGCTGACATCCCGCTACGCCCGCTCGTCCCAGCCTGTCATCACGCTTCGCTACAGGCGCCTCCGTCAGCAAAAGCGTCCAGAACCCCGGCATAGACGAGATCGTCGTCCAGGGCGACGTCGCCGAAGACATCAAGGAGCTCCTCCTCTCCCGCTCCAAGCCCTTCGCCGACCTGCCCGCAGAGGCCGACGGCGGCCCCTCGGAGAAGAACATCGCCATCGAGGAGGACAAGAAGATCGCCAAGAAGGCCGCTGCCGGCGCCGCCGCATCCGCCCCCGACGACGACTAACACGCCCTTCAGCCCTTGTCCACCCCGCACTACCCCGCGCTCCTTTCTCCCTGAGCATACGCCCTCCATCACCACTTAGGCTCACATCGCCACCTGAGCACGGTTTCTCCCCACCGCCAAGCCATCACAGACACGCAGATGGGCAGACAGAATGCGCATGGCTAATGCACACGTTCGGCACTGTCCACGGTATGGCGCTAGAGGTGGCTGCACATGTGTGGTGCTTCAGCGCGATTAGAGGTACACCGCGTTGAGGTCGTTGAGCGCGTCGAAGGGCTCGTCGAGGGTCTTGACCTGGAGGTCGTACGCGCGGCCGGAGCGGTCGGCGCCGTTGAGGACCGAGATGAGCGTCCACCAGGCCTGCCAGCCGACGGCGGGGACGATGATGTCGCCCTCCTTGATGGCCGAGAGCCACTGCTTCCACGTGTCGGGGTCCCATGCGCCGCTTTCGTCCGGGTTGGGGCAGAGCTTTGAGCGGTCCTCGGCGCCTGCGGCGGGTCGGTAGGAGCGCGACGAGGGGACCACCGAGTTGCCCGGCGGCGGGAAGCGCTCGGCGACCAACGGCGTCTTGAAGACACACATCTCCAGGTAGTCCAGCTCCCACGACGCGCGGTGGACCCAGGCCGAGGTGCTCAGCTGCGCCGCATAGTGCAGCGTGCTGTCCGCCGCCAGCGTCAGCGCCGTTGCAAAGTGCTGCACAGACAGCTTCCGGCGTGACCACGAATAGTCCACCGTCTCCTCGTCTTCCGGCCCGAGCGGCAGACCCTCGGGAATCCCCGCGCGCCGGCGGAACCCATGCTCGCGATTCGTCGCGTCCGCAAGCACGCAGTGAGGTATGTGGCGGGACGCGTAGAGCACCTTGGACAGCGTTCGCGCGTCCACTTTCTCGCTCGGCGCCTGGAGCACCTCGATGTGGTTCGACTGAGGCGAGCCGACCGTGAGCGGCATCCTGATGTGGTCCTCCGCACTGACCGCAGCCGGAGGTATCTGAACCGGGCCCATGGTGCCGTTCGCCAGATCGCCCACAGGCCGGGTCTCGCCCTCTGCTGGCGGACGATCCAGCCCGATCTCACGCGCGAGGTTGTTGCGCACGCGAACGGTCTCGTACTCGTCAACCCAGCCCTTGATGCTCTTGAACAGCATCTGCCAGTGTGCCCATGTTCGGTTTTTGTTCACCGTCTTTCCGAAGAGCAGTGGCACCGTGCGCCAGGCCTCCGGCACCCCCTCGCCTACGCCCTCCGACGCCGTATTTGCGGCTTGCGCGTTCGTGGCGGCTCGCGTTGCTGCTTCACGCAATAGCTTGTCGTGCTGAGCTTGTGCGGAGTCCGTCTGCTTGTGCTCGGCTGAATCCAGCTGAAGCTGCTGTGCCATCGAGTGAGCGAGCCCGGCCGTGGTGAGTGGCCCCACTCCGCTTGGCGGGACGGGCATGTCGGCCTTGGGAGGAGAAGCACTGGCGCTTGCTACGCCTGTGCGCCATGCTAGAACGCTTTTCTCTTGGTTCTTGGTAGCTTCCTCTATGGCGGCGGCTTTTCCCAGTGCGATGTAGTCGCCCTCGGTCGCGGCCCGACTCCCCTTTCCATAGCAGAGATGCATGATACCTTCCCAGCCGAGAGCCTGACCGAGCGCGCTGGCAAAGCTGACGCTCAGCGGGTCGACATCGCCGCAGGGCCACCACGGCTCTTCCTCCTTTCCGCCGTTGTTCGCAAGCGAAGCACCGAGCTTGAAGCTAGCGTCGATGGGATTGTGCTGCGCGGCGACAGCGGGGGAGCGCTCGAGATCCAAAGAGCGAATAGATCGGCCTGGTGTGGACGGCACAGAGCTACGCTTCGGGTAGACTTGCGGGGCCTTGATGGAGGGGGTATTTGTGCTGCCGGTGTCTGGCATCTTGCCCTGAGCCTTTGCTGATTTGGGCTCCTGGCCGGGAGTTACAGCGGAGGATCCAGATTCAGCATCTCCGTTCTGCTGACCAACGAACGTCGAATCGGCCATCTTTAGGCTGATACTGGAAGCACGGCGGAAGAGGGAGATAAAATCCTCGCCGTCGACGATACTCTGCGACGCAGCTTTGGCTTCTGCTCCGGATGCGCCCTCGGCAGAGATACTTGTGCCAGCAAGATCATCCGCTATGCCCAAGCCCGAGACAGACGTTCCTACGCTCGACCTTGACGAAATTTGGGTCAAATCGAGTTTTCCGTCTTCCTGTACTGGACGCAAGTCAGGTTCTGTCGACCTTGTGTTGCTTAGGGCAAGCCGACCGGAGCTGCCTGTTGAGCTTCTCCGGCGTGAAGATTGCGTCTTTGTCGTAGTGCGGACGTCTGACGTTACTCCGAATGCGTCGTCATCTTCAAGGTCCAGAGCTTCTTCGTGCGAGTCTGTCGGATTATCGCCGAGGTGCTGCCTGAAGCCAGAACGAAAGCTTGGCTGTCGGCGTCCAGCTGCAGCCGCTGAAGGCCGGCGCCTATCAAGGAACTCATCGCCATGGTTCAAGGCTGGAGAAGAAGGATCTTTTTCTGATGCATCGGCCGTACTTCGATCTGCAAAAGACTTTTTGCGTCCAAAGTCAAGGAGCTTTGACATCATAGACGATCGTCGGACTGGCCTGCCTGTGTTATTTGACCCAGCTTTTGGACTGAGCGGTGTGCCAGTATGGGAAGACTGGGCAAGAGGTACAGCTGTGTCGATCTTTAGATCGGTGATGGGAGCACTCTCGTTGATGCTGGGCAAGCCTGCGTCGACTGTGGTTGCCGGTGAATTGACATCATGTGAAGCGGCCGAGAACAACCTAGGCTGTGACACGTTCGCATTTGAATCAGTGTTGCTGCGAGGGGCAATATCGGCATTGTCTTCTTCAAGCGCACTCATGATGGCCGTCTGGGACGCCGTGCCTTCCGGGACTGCGACGGGCGGCAAGGTTACAGCGCTTCCGGAAAGACTGGAGCCCCTGTGACGCCGCTTCCTCCACTCAAAAGAGCTGGTGGATTTGCCTGAACTGATCCGCTTCAGGGCATCGGAGTCCTGATGACGTTGGTATTTGACCTTAGGTGGAGGAGGCGCCAAGCCAACGGTGTGAAGATCGAGTCGAACGCTGAAGGTTGCCAGCGTGGTGGGCTGGTACTCGGCGCTGGAGTGAGGATGTACGCCACGCGAAGGTTCGGAGGTACTTGGGCTCGACTTCTTCAAAAGACGGATGTAAGGAGCCGAAGAAGGGGCGGGACAACCATGATGGCCGCTGCTCGACAGACGGGAATGGCTGTCGTCGTCGTCTGATGCGTCGTGCTGTTGGGAGTCGTTGTTCCTCTTGAGCCAGCCCAGTTTGAGGGCGCTGGCGCCACCAAGGCTGGCTGCAAACGAAGGCTTGCGGCCCTCCGCCATCTGACTGGCATGTCGTTGTGGTGGCCGTGTAGACGTGGCACGGGACCCACTGCGGAACAGTCGTCGGGACGGGGCAGTATCCTTCTCTGCGCCAACTAAGCTGCCGTCGTTGTTGTAACGGGCATCGAAAAACTCGCGGAGGTTACGAAACTCGGGATCCTCGTCGGCTTCGTTTAGCAGTGTGATGAGTCTGGAAAACGGCTCTACTGCGTCGAGAGCTTGGGTGTAGTTGAGGAGAAAAGAAAGCGTATCGACCGAGTGGGGCAGATGACGGGTGCTGATGGGCTCGAGCTTGGTGTTGGCGCCTACTCGCAGGTCCTCTGGCTCTTCGAGCGAGTCAATGCTACGCGATGGGTCGCTAGAATAAGGGACGGCGGCGTAGTCGAGGGTTGGTAACGGCTCTAGATTCAAGGCGAAAGCCAGGGTGAAGAGCTGATGCAAATCCATGGCTTACCACGCTGCCAGTCGCAGTCGCAGGCGCAGTAGCCTGATGGAAATGGACGGTGCCGCGTTTGCTATGCCGTGGCAGCGCAGCAACGCAATACCGAGGCAAATTCACAAAGGAGCTAAAGTGACTGCAGCCAGTGCGACTTCATCGGACGGCTGCTTGTTCGGCGTGGCACGAATAGACAGCTGCGGGTACACGCGTTCTGTTAGCGCGTTGAGATGCGCCTGCGGGCTAGGGGTGTTTCAGGCCAAGGTGGATGGCGGAGAGTGGGATCAGTCGGCTTGTGTTGTGCTCACTGACACTCGAGATGGTGGAAGTGACGGGAAAGTGACCCTAATTTCGTCACGAAGACGACCGTGGCGGAAAGACGAAGCGACTGGCAACATTCGTAGGGTCTTCCCACGTTACCATCACTAACACAGTCAGAATCACGTTCATGCAGGTTGTAATTCACGGTTGTTATTCACGCTGGCGCATCCGGACCACTTGACGGCATCTCGCATTTCAGCATTTGTAGCCAGAGGACAGAAAACCATGAGTTGACTGTGAGCTTGAGTGTGAGTGTAATGTACGTGAGTGTGAGTGTGACTTGAGGGTGAGTTTGAGTATGAGCCAGTCGGTGTGGATGTGATCACATGTGATTTCGGAGTGGGGGTGTGACTGCGACACGGGCCTGGGTTCGAGCAGAACCGCCAGGCAAGTAGGGGTGTGAGTGCCAGAGTAAAGGGCGAGTGGCAGCTGAGATCGGCGGTGCGTGATGATATGCGCCGTGGCCAGTTGGCCGCCAACGATGCGTGGCACCATTATAGCAGATCTGGGGTCGTTACAAGCACCAGCCTTGGTCCGTTTGTGAGGATTTGGGCTGCATATGCACCTAGCCGGCGCGCAACACGGCCGAATTCGGCAGCAGCCTGTATGCACATGGCGCTCACGCACTACTACCGCGTCAGCTTGCATCTGCCCGCCGGACTAGCTCCTTTTGTCCCGCGCCCTTCCGCTTCTGCAGCCCGGTCCCTCTCCTGACCGGATGCTCCATGTAAGTTAACGAGCTTTAACATAACATAACCCATGAAAGGGGTCCTGTTCAGCTCCTATAACCTGAAGCAGCAGGCCTGCGACGTCGGAACAGCGCCGAGAGCCGTCCTGCTCTAGTCAACCTCGGCTCCTCGGCCCCAGAGACAAACCAACTGAAAATCGTGCAAGAGCTAGTCAAACCATTAGAAGCGTCCATCTTTGACAAGACGTCTTGTATTGACGGCCAATGTCGTCACAAGTTCAGCGATCATGTTAAGTAGGTATCATTGGCGCGGAACGGGAGTGAGACGAATTACAATACGCAAACCAGGAAGAAGTTGCTTGACCAGAGCACGAGAAGCGATGGGAGCGCGAGCCAAACAAGAATAAGAAGTGCAGACCACTGAAGCATACAAAATCTCGCATAAGAAACCCTGGAAGAACGACCAAAAGGACATATAAAGCCAGCTGGTGATGAGTTGATGGTGTTACAATGCGCTTAAGAGCGGAAGCCGAGAAGAAACCAAGCGCGAAAAGGGACCAAGTCACAAGTATCTCGAAGAACATAGAACAGATGAACAGATGAATATGAGTGTCAAGACCCTGGAAGAACCCCATCCGTCTTCAAAAAAAAGGGCTAGTAGAAGGTGTCAAAAGGCTCGCAGTAGAATGCAACACGGCCGTTGACCGTCGTTGACCGTGCCGTCGTTTATGGCGAGAGTGGGATGCGAGAGTAGGTGGACAGTAAGGGTCGACTCATCGCAGATCTTATTCGACGTGCCGCTTAGTGTGCGTTGAAGTGGCCCATCAGAAGCCTTTCGCCCATCGGACTAGGCCTTCTCTTGGCACTGCTGCCGAAGCTTGGCTGCCGTCCGCGAGGAGCTGGCTTGTCCACTTCCACACCCTCGGAAAAGCTCACACCAGAGTCCCTCGTGGTCGGAATCGATCTGGGGCTAGCTGAATGTGGCATGGCGGGGACATCAGTCATGCTTCCTCCCAACTTTTCGGTTTGGTTCGGCATAGTAGCAGCAGGATCTCGAGGTGCTGAAGCAGACCCATTGGCCGTGCGATAGGCGCCGCTGTTCAAACTAAAGCGGCGGAGCAGGTTGCCCATGGTACCATTGCCGCAGCCGTCCGTAGCGCCACCTTCATCGATGCCAGTTCTGTTGAGGGTAGGTGACAGGGGGCCCGGTCGCATCGTAGCCATCCAACCCATCTTCTGGCCCCAACTACCGCTGTTGAAGCGCTTCTGTGCCTGCTCGTACGACGTTCCAAGTGGCAGCGAGGGAACCCTACCTAGAGAGTAACCGGTGCTCGCAGAAGACAAGGATGAAGAAGCACTGTTTGGGGATCGAGAGAAAGACAGATCAGAGGCAGAGAAGGACGACGAGGGCTGCGAGCTGTCTGTGGAGGCGGCGTCATTGAATGTGGGCGGCATAGTTTCGCTCCCTTTTCTGTCCCACGTCTCGGCACCGTGGGTCATGGTGCCGGCACCGATGGAAGTGTGTGAGCGCGCGCGCACATGACAAGCGGGAGGCGACATGTTGCTGTTGTGATTTTGGACGTCATTGTCCCGTGAGTTGAATCCCTTGGAGAAGGCGCTGGTGGGGCTCGTCGACGAAGGATTGACGGCGGAAGTCATACCTGCGGGGATGCGCAAGCTACCAGCGTAGCCAGAGGTGCGAGAGTAGAACGAGACAGGTGGTGAGAAAGAAAGCCTTGAGCCTTCGCTGCTGCGAATCTCGCTTGCAAGGTCCGGGGGCGACGAAGAGGGAAGGGAGTGAGAATGATGGGCTGACTTCTGCGCGTTCGGGATAGCTGTTGGCGATGCCATGGGTAAGGTATCCTGTAAAGGGCGAAGAGAGGCCTGGTAGGGATATAAGCGGCCTTTTGTGGCCGCAGAGACCGCTTGACGGCGGTGTGCTGTAGAACCTTTGCGAGTCTAGCCTCTCGATTTTATGCTACTTTTGGATATTGTTTGAGTTCAATGCGGATGGCGCTTGCCAGCGATCCAGGGCACAGGGCCCCTGGCTCCTCAAAAAAAGTGGTCTGGCTGGTTCAGAGCAATGAAGGCACACCAGTGCTGACGAGTTGGGCCGTAGGGGGTAGTGATGGATGACCTGGATTAGCAAAGGTAGTGGGGAAGGTGATGAGTTGGCTCCAAACGGTGGTGGTGGGATAAGAGAGTGTCAGGCGGTGTACGATAGCGTGTATTTGAGAAGGAGCGCACTTTGCAGCTAAGCAGATTGTTGCGCTGGCTGATGAGACGCGAAAAGAGCGGTCGATATCGATCTTAGCGCTGCTTGGACCAGCTGAACGGCAAGAGGTGGCAGAACAGCAGAGGAGCGCATGGCTGTTCATGACCGCACGATGTACCCAAAAAGGAGAAAAGGCGCCGCTCGTTGGTGGGCACTTCATCTGTGACCTTGCCCGAGTGAAAGCGGAGACGTGCTGAGTTTTACAGAGGTGAAGGCACAACAGGACGTCGGCTATGTCAGTAATGGAGGCCGCGCAGCCAGACACTAGCGATTTTGGCGAGCGAAAGCACGGCCCGAGCACCGTGACTGAAGACGGCCGAGGCTCTCTACCTGTGTCGATGAAGTGGGCCACCGAACCAGCAGATGCAGGGTCGTATCGATTGCGGGGTAAGTAAACTGAGTTTGGATCTGATTACAAGCACGAAGTACTTTGGCCAGAAACTGAACCGGGGCGCACTTTCCAGGGCCGTAGTTGCGGCACGTCCGAGTATATAATAATCACAAATGATATCGGATTGTGCTTAGTGTGACAATCGGAGCGGATGACAACGCCAACATTCACATTTTCGGCACTTGCGCACATGTGCTTCGAAGACATAGCCTCAATGACCGTGAGGCAGTTTTCGCCTCCACGGACTTGCTCTCTCTCTGCGGAGATTACAATGGACCCCATCATGACGGCCGTGAGACCTGGCCAAGCAGCAGACCTGCGGCTGGAGCTGGAGAAAGCAACCGGCGCCGGCGAGCCGGTAGGCGCAGCCGATAGCAAGGGCGTGTTGACCCAATCACGCTTACACATTGCAGACGTGACTGTTTCGCGACATCCAATGCGAGCCAAACTAAGCTTAGAAGTGGCTCCCGTCAAGCTGTAACAGACCTGTCTTCCAATTAATGCTTATTGTGTGGACCTGTAAGATTAGCGGCGAAGTTACCAGAAGAGACGGAACCGTCATAGTCGCAAGTGGTCTACCACTTTTGCCGTCTGCTGTGGTGTGAGCATCGTGGATGTCGGAAGCGATCCCTTTGTCCATATATATCGAAAAGAGCGTGCCTTTAGGACGCGCCGCACCGCCGGCGTATGTGAGACAGAAACGGGCATGCAACATCTCAGCAAGGACGACAGCTTTTGTGTTAAAGATGACACTCGGATCTAATTGCTCTCGTTGGCAGTCTAGACATGAGATGCTAATCGTACAATGGGACTGAGTCGAAGTGACAGGTAGAGATAAGCCGTACTGCGCCATATTGTATGCACAAATGGCGACACAGACCAAGGTGAGCAGTCACCAGAAGGCTTGCCCGTATTGCTGCTGCTGCTGTTGCTGTTGGTATGGTTGCGATTGCTGTTGGTGCTGCTGCTGTTGGTGCTGCTGCTGGTGCTGCTGATAGTTTGCCTGCTGGTGATATTGTTGATTCTGAGAGTGCTGCGGCATTGGCGCGCCCATCTGGCCATTTGGTACATACGCACCATTCTGTCCGGTCAAGCCGGGCATCATCGACGAGGCAAAAGAATTGACACCGTTGGGTTGCTGCATCTGTCCGCTCTGTTGTTGCGAATGCTGCTGTGCAGAGAAAAGATGTGCGGCAGAGTTGGGAGAAGCCGAAGGGCTGAGGCCGAAAGACTGTGGCATGAAGGCCGACTGGCCAAGCTGCTGTTGAGTTGGCAGGCCTTGCTGAGGCGGAAAAAGTGCGCCGCCCTGCTGAGGTAAGCTGGAGCCAAGAGGCATCTGCAGCGACAGAAACGGATTTCCCGTCACGGCGCCCGGGGAAGCCATAGGCGAGGAGGAGAAAGCCATAGTGCCTAAACTCGCGCTTCTCTGTTGCTGATATTGCGGATACATGGCCCCGCCAGCGGGACTAAGCATTCCTGTGTGCTGAGGATACATTGAGTTTGACGCCGACGACGTTGAGAAAGCGGGTAGAGTGTGGCTATGTTGTGGTGTATGCGGTTGCGACCCATTGCCTGACTGGTTCGAAGTGCCAGCAACGAACATCGATGATGGCGGGAGACCAGATCCGGAGCCACTATTACCGGACCAGAAGGTTCCGTTCGGTTCCTGTATAGCGGGTGCGCTCAGAACGGATTGCTGCTGTGCCTGCAGCGATGCCCACGGGTTCATCTGCAGAGCAGGTTGTTGGGAAGCTGATGGCTGTGAAGAATCAGCAAGAGAGATCAAGTCATCAAATACGCTAGAAGCAGGTGCCGGTGTCGCCTTAGTCGCAGCTGCTGTTGAAGCAGCTCCGTTTGAGACACTAGCTGCATTGAGCGCGCTAGAAGAGCGAGGTGGTACAGCTGTAGGCGGCAGATGTAGCGTCGAGCTTGTTTGGCGGGGAACGGCAGTGGATGCATCAGGCAGCCGGGAAGCTTTGCTTCTTGCCCTCTCTTGTGCCTCGCTCCACGAGGATGGAATCGGTGCGGTTCTAGACCGAGCAATACTACCTGGCTCGGCAAGCGAGTCCGTTCTATAGCGAGATGCGCCGCTTGGCGAAGGAGGTGCACCATGACGGCTGCTGCTGTGTGGCGGCGACTTGAGAAAGGTGGCATCTTTGCTAGGCACCGGAGGGGGCCGGCCTTCTGCAAACCTCCGGAACTCGTACTTCCTTCTAATGTATTTCTCAAGCTCACTGCAGATAAAGGAAAGGAAAGGACGGATCAGCGCACGAATCTTGCGAGACGTATGGCAGAAGGGGGATCGCGTTGTCGTCTCGCGGCATCGTAGCTTACCTGTCTCTTTCGCTCTCTTCCATATTGGTGGGGGGACGATTCCGCATCTCATCCGGGTTGTAGAAGCGGTTGCTTTTTAGGTTACCAACTTCCTTCATCTTGTCTACCTGATCCCTTGTCCAAGTGTCGAGTGTGAGCGACTTGACCTTAGAGATATGTACGCCCATCTTGCGGTGGATACCTGCACACTGAACGCAGATGAAGATGCCAAGGTTCCAGGAAGCCCATCGGGGAGCGCGGCCTTTGCAGTCGGCGCAAACATCATTGCCGGGCTGTCGAACAAGCTCGAGCAGGATTCGCTGCTGTCGCTCCTGCGCCGCCTTGCTGTTCATCTTTTGGCGGTTCTTGAGCTTCGGTGATTTGCTGGCCGCGTGACTATGAAAGCGTTAATGCGATGCTAGGCGCTTATGATACACAGTGGTCCGGATCGCGATCGAGAGACGAGATAGGCGACCTCGAGCATTAGATGCGCTGTCGCTGATATGGGTCCAGGCTGCTGATTCTAGTGCAAAGGGGCAGGGTCAGATGGAGAAGTACGAGGATGACGGCGTCCAGACACAGTGATGGTGGAGAAATGTAATTTCTGTAGAAGACCAAGCTGGAGCACGCAGTTCTACACACGGGCAGCGGAATTTCGGATACGCGTAAGGAGTGTGGTGTGGTGCCATCTCTTTGCTCACGCGAATCACAACCCACTTATCTTCCTACGTACCAAAGGTGATCTTCAAGCGGGTCTGAAGCCAGCTCTGTCCGCAGAGCAGCAAAGACTGGCGAGATGTCAACCACGGGTCGGTTGTGGTGTGCAGAGGAGCAGAAAGGGTTCTGATGCATAAGAGCCATAATCTCGTATACTGATGTCCCGATGTCCCGAAGCATCGATGCCTCGATGCCCCGATGCCCCGATGCCTCAATAGTGTGCATGTGTCGATGCCTGTATGTCCCGATCTCGCCTCTAACCGTGCCACAAAATCGGCCTGGTCGGGTTCGCCACATCACTGTGGCAGCAGGCCCGATGTGAGCGCTGTCGTATTTTGCGCTTTTGCACTGCACCGATTCATGATCGCTCTCTGACACATAAGCTTGTTACCACCCTCCTGAACCTAGTATCGTGGGTAGCAGAAAACATCAGTTGGCGCCAATACCTGAATAGACTTATCGCCATTGCTACCATCGTTGACAGATGTGACTGCGGGGCCCACGGCGACCATCGTCTGGCGTGGAGGATCGATGAAGAGCCTGGAGGCGCCGCTGGCCCCGTGGCTTAACTCGCGTGGCGTATGCCTCAAAGCGTGGGGGAAAAGAATCACATTCAGGCTGGGCGGCTCTGTGGGTCGGAAAAGGATATGCGCATGTGTACGGAGCCTCCGTCCTACCGCAGACACGTCAACACCCTCACACTCACCCTGTTCGTTATGTGTGGACACGCACGAGCCGCGAAATGAGATACCCGCAGGGCTCTCCGGAAGTTGACTTGTGCAGACTCTATTCTCGGCCTAGTAACATAGATATAGTGTGGGATGGCGACAGTGAATTCACCAAAGGAGAAAAAGAGAACAAGCGCCTGACCATGGCGGCTGCCCAAATATCGTGAGGAACTCCCTATGTCATGCCTTCGCGATGCGGCTCGCTAGCGAGGAGCTAGAGTGGGGTTGGGACTATGCTTCTTTCAATCTCCGACCGACGCAAACTTGTTCGCAGGATGGTGTGCCGAGGTCGACTTCTCTTTTCTACTTTGCGACAAGGCGTCTCCCTTCGAGGTGCTGAAAATGGGGATGACAATAGCAAAGTGTGTAGACTAGGTTGCATACAGATTCGCTCCAAGTCCAGGTAAAGATGCATGCGAATTGCGGAGGAGGCAAAGGCGAGTTGGTCCTTTTCCCGTGTTTCTTCGGGCTGGCCGCAGGAAGCCAGCTCAACGGGTTTGGACTAGGCATTTTTGCCCTTCGGGTGGGCCATGCAAGCACATCGCATGCGAAAGAAAGTCGCGAGAGGCTACCTAGCTCGTATTGCGATGCAGACACAACGATCTTCCTGCTGCAGCAGGTGGAGTAGCTGCAGCTCGCTTGGCTTGGGTAGCAGCGACCGCCTCACTCTCTGAATGGAAAGCGGGAAATAACCTCTTACGCGCTTCGATGAACCTTGAAACCGTTCAGGCAGCCCGCGAGTCTTTTGAGATTGCGACTTGGCAACTGGTCATTCGAAAGATGCATACCAAAGGGTCACCGGACTTTTTCACCCCTTGCGTTCCTCTGCCTCGCTGCGTCCGATCCAGTTGTATATCGGTTACGCCGAGATGAGATGCGGCGGCGGTCGTGGCTTCGGCGGTTGCGGCGAGAGGGACTTCCCCTCCCCCGCCAGCAAAAGCGCCTTCCCCCCTCCTCCACCAGCATATGGCCGCTCCACCTCTTACGCAAGGCGTCTCTGCCCTCGCCTCTCCCTTGTCTTTCCCTCGTCTCTCCTGTGTCTCTCTCTCGCCTCTTCTTCATGGTGAGGGTGGAAGAGGACAAGCGTCTGTGCTTACTTACTAGGCCTACACAGCCAAAAACTTTGCTTTGTTATACACGGTTGGCGTTGTTAAACGCGGTCGCAATAGGATCATGGTTTGCCTTTGCGTTAAGTTATGTCCACTCCCCACTTGCATGAATTCTCTCGGAGGGGTCAGCCAATGGCAAGCCTTGCCTCGCCCCCCCTCCGTTGCACAGTCGCGCTGTGCCCTGCCGTGGTGTGCTCACAAGATGGTTCGAGTAGCTTCCCCACCCGCGCTGGCACGAGGCATAGCAGTTGTGTGTGCATTTCATCAGGGTCTGTGGGGCACCGCGCTACATGCGCCTTGCTTTTCTCCTGCCCCACGTCTACACATGTGGACGCCATCGCCATACGCCTATAAATAACGCAGTGATGCGTTTCGCTAGGCCGTTGCCCACCAGCGTAAGCCTTACCTTATCCTCTCTCTGCCACAACCATGTCGCTATCCGACGAGAAGCGCTCCCCCAGTGAGGAGAAGGTGACCGATGACAAGCTGGCTACCGAAGATGCTCATGTTCATGAGGACGCCACCGTTGCCAAGGCTGACGGCTCATCGAACAACGTGAACAATCCCCTTACAGGCATCCCCAAGGAGCGCCTCCTCCACGATGTTGAGGAGTTTGCTCGTGAACGCGGCGTGACCGAGCACCTCGAAATGCTCAAGAAGGGCGCGCTCCTGGCTCAGCGACCCGCTGACTACCACCTCATCGACGAGCTCAACCAGGAGGAAAAAGACGCTATCGCCAACGAATACGCCCACAAATGGTCGCACCCTTTCGTCCTCTACATGACTATATTTACCTGCTCCATCGGTGCCGCCACCCAGGGATGGGATCAGACCGGTTCCAACGGCGCTAACCTCAGCTTCCCCACCGAATTCGGTATTCCGGACTCCACCGCAGATATTGCCGCCATCTATCCTGGTCGAGACGCAGCTTTCTACGAATCCGAAGCCGAAAAGAACGAATGGCTCATTGGCATGGTCAACGCCGCCCCATACATTGCTTGCGCCTTGCTTGGCTGTTGGCTCGCCGACCCATTGAACAACTTTTTCGGCCGGAGAGGTTGCATCTTTATCACGGCTATCATCCTCATCGCTGCGCCCATCGGTTCTGCCTTTACCCACTCCTGGGAGGTACTCTTTGTCGTCCGTCTCATTCTTGGCATTGGCATGGGTGCCAAGGGTGCCACCGTACCCGTCTTTGCTGCCGAAAATGCACCGGCTCAGATCAGAGGTGCTCTCGTCATGGGCTGGCAGCTGTGGACCGCCTTCGGCATTTTCCTCGGTTTCGCCGCCAATGTCATCGTCGCCGACACTGGTAAGATTGCTTGGAGACTTCAGCTCGGTTCCGCTTTCATCCCCGCCTTGCCCCTCGCCTGCCTCATCTTCTTTTGCCCGGAGTCGCCCCGATGGCTGATGAAGAAGGGTCGTTACCCACAAGCTTTACGGTCTCTGGTCCGACTCCGTCACCACAACCTGCAAGCCTGCCGAGACTTGTACTACATCCACATCCAGCTCATGGAAGAAGCCAAGATCATCCGAGGTGCCAACTACCTGACCCGGTTCACCGAGCTCTTCACCATCCCCCGAGTCAGGCGAGCCACCGTCGCCGCCACCGTCGTCATGTTGGCGCAGCAGATGTGCGGGTACGTATCCCCATTCTTCCCTTCCCTCTCAGCTGTGGCAAAGCACGAATGCGCCCTTTCGGCTTGCTTCACGCCTCCCTTGGCTTTCTGCTGTCCCTAGATTGAGCCCTTACTGACATCAACCTTTCCTGTCGTCCTCTCTTCATCCCCTCCTACCCAAACAAAACACGATCGTCCCAAATCATCCGCTCCATCCAACGAACGCACAATCGTCCCAAACATCCGGTTCGTCCAGTATTAACATCATAGCCTTTTACTCAAGCACTGTCTTCAAACTAGGAGGTTACAGCGACCGACAGGCGCTGTATGCCTCGCTGGGTTTCGGTGCGGTCAACTTCGTTTTCGCCTTCCCAGCCTTGATTACGATTGATACGTTTGGACGAAGGAAGCTGCTGCTTTTCACCTTCCCGCAGATGGCCTGGACGCTGTTGGCGGCTGGTCTCTGCTTCCTGATCCCAGGAGAGACCAACAAGACCCGGATCGGCCTTGTCGCCTTTTTCATCTATCTGTTTGCCGCGTTCTATTCCCCGGGTGAGGGCCCTGTTCCGTTCACCTACTCGGCCGAGGTCTTTCCGCTCGCGCAGCGGGAACAGGGCATGGCGTGGTCGGTGGCGACCTGTCTGGGCTGGGCCGCTGTGCTTAGTATCACGTTCCCGCGGATGCTCAAGGTGATGACGCCGACGGGCGCGTTCTGTTTCTACGCAGGGCTCAATATGGTCGCCTTTTGCCTGATCTTCCTCTTTGTCCCCGAGACGGCGCGGTACACGCTCGAGGAGCTGGATGCTGTCTTCGACATCCCGCACGGCCAGTTCATCGGCCACCAGACGAAAAAGGCATTCCCGTACTGGTTCAAGACCACCGTCCTCCGCCGCAAGAACGTCGTCCGCCCCGCCCCCCTCATCCACCTCGACAAGAACCTCGTCGGCGCTGGTGAGAAGCGCTTCGACCCCTCCCACCGAGCATGAGCCGCCATGCCGCCCCGCTTTCCCCGCTCGTGGTCAGCCCTCGCAGCACATAACGACAACTTTTGTATTCAGTAGCCAGCCGCTGTGAGATTGATACCTCTCATGTCTTCCCCCCTGTGACCGTGCAGCCTATGGTTCAGTCGTGAGGTGGCTAGCCGAAGACACACCGCGGGAGAGGCCAGTTCACCGAGTAGAAAAGAGCAGCAGTGGCGGTGCGAGAGTAGAGTACAGGGAAGGACGCGGGTGTCGGCTATGCCGGGGCCCTCCAGAGGCGGTAGCCGTGGATGGTGGAGCGGACGACCTCGTCGCCGGGGTCCTCGGGGAACATGGGCTCGCGGAACCACTCTCCGAGCTTCTCGAAGCGCCAGCCCTTGACCTCGGCCATGTCGAAAAACTGCATGTCCTTGTAGGCGAGTTGAGGGCGGTGGTGAGTGAAAAAGACGAGTACGCAGGGCGTGGTGACGGCAGCGGGCTCCGCATCGCTGTCGGCGAGGCACGCCTCACACGTCTCGAGCAGCGCGGCGTGCGCCTGGTGGTTGAAGACCAGGTCCGAGAGCAGGATCAGGTCGAACTTGCCCGGCGCGCCGCTGCCGTCCGCGAGCTTGGCAAGCAAGGCCGCCGGATCGCGCCCCCAGATGTACCCCTCGACAAACGTCTGGCCCGGCCCGCGCAGCTGCGCCGCCTCATCCTGGCAGTTGACCGCCACGTTCTTGCTCAGATTGGCAATAAGCTCCGTGTCCGGATAGTCGGTCGCAACAACGTGCGACGCCGCTGCCCAATTGCAGACGATGCTCGGCAAGCCAGCAGCCGCGCCGAGTTCCAGGACCTTCTTGCCCTTCGTCAGCGTCATGGCATGCGCACATAGGAAGTCCGACATAATGAAACTCGAGTTCCATGCCAGGTGGCCCCACAGCGGATGGCTGCCGATCAGGTTGAGCGTCACCTTCGTGGAAGTGCCCGGGAACTCGTAATACGTGACGGTGGGTGGCGGAGTTTTCGGCCGGTAGTCTTCGGGTTCGTCAAACATGTTCAGCGCGCCCTCGCTGGAGCCATCCTCTTCATGATCTCGGGCGGTGGCAAGCTCTAGCTCGTCCAGCTTCCTGGACATGTCCTCGTCCACGCTGTTCTGGTCAGTTGGTACATCCGGCAACTGCTTCTCAGTCACTACATCGGTACGTTCGTTGGAAGAGCGATTCTCCTTGAGGTCAGAGATATGCTCTCGCTCAGCTTCAGAAGTCGGAACGACAGCTGCAGGGAGGGGTTCACCCACAGCGGCAATGGAAGCATCCTTCGAGGCGCCGTCTTCCGAGCTGGTGTAAGGCTGCTCAGAAGTGTCTTGCGTGTGTGAATCGAAATGCCCGGCGGAGCTGTCCTCATCTAGAGTTTGGTTGGGCGACGCAGCCGGGTCCAGTCGATTGCGTGCAGGGCTCTTTGGTGTCAAGGCAGGCGCGGCACGCCCAGGCGAGGTTTGTCGGGAAGGCGCGAGTGAATTCAGCACGGGACTCCGGAACGAACTGGGGGGCGGCCGCTCATTACGTTTGGTGGTATCATGGACGACCTTGCCTGTGACCTCGTCTTTTCGTTTGGCGGCGATGGTCTCGACAACCTCGGGCTGGTTGCGCATTTCATTGCTGATGTCAGCCGCATGGCTGTGGCCGATGCTTGAAGCGACTGCATGACCGCCCATGCTCGATGAAGCACCATAACCTTCGTACTTGTAGCCGCTGACGACCGAGGAAGCCGAAGAAGGCCGACGACGGTCGCGCTCACGCTCAAAAGTAGCAGAACGTCGTCCCTCGAGCTGCGTCAGAGTCGACTCGAGCTGTTGCTGAATTTTGGCAATCTGATCGGTGACGGCAGTGGTACGCTCTTGGATCTCGCTGTTCATCTGTTCGTCGGGGAAGTGGTTGTGAGTTGCGGTAGAGGTTGCTTCCGCTTCTGTGCCATTCTCCTTGCGAGGAGTTCCATGAGAAATCTCGGAGGCAGCTCGTGAGGCTTTCTTCAGCTCGCTTGTGGTTCTTTGACGAGCCATCGAGATACGTTGTTCGGCTAATGCCCTGGACTTCATGATATGCATCTCGGTGTTGTGACTAGTGTCACTTCCGGCAGGTGAGCCGCTGCCGTCACTCCGGCCATAGGTGGCCATATTGTGTAGATTCGACAAGGTAGCAAAATCGAAAGTGTCTTCGCCGGTGCTCGAAATGACATTGCGGATCTCATCCATCATGGCCTCTCTTTCGGACTCTAGATTCTGCATGGCGGTTCGCATGCGCAAGAGCTCTGCTTGCGCCTTCTCTCGAGCCTGCTCGGTCTCCCGAAGCTGTATCTGAGCTTGGACATAATCGAGATCCTTCTGTTGCAAGGAAGTGCTAAGCCTTCGAGATTCTCTGCGCTCTTTGTCCAACTTGCCGCGCAGATCACCAGCCTCTCGGGTTAACCGGTCAACAAGCTGCTGGATCTTGTCGAACTGTTGTCTCCACATTTCACCCTCGCTCATCAAAAATGCAAGACGCTTGTTGAGCCGACCGATCTTGTTTTCTAAGCCGTCGCGAGCATCTACAAAGGTGCTGGCTCGTTTCCGCAAAGCCAAGATGGCTGCCATTTCAGTCTCCGAAGCAACGATCTGTTTCTCGGTCCGCATTTTAAGCACCCTCTTCAGGAAGTTTGGTTTGGTACCCTCGTGAAGCACCTGATCAAATGCGGTCAGGAGAGCGCCTTGATCCCACCAATGAGGTGTCTCCAACCGTTCATACGGCAAGCTGTTGGATGACGACTCAAACTTGCTCAATGGCCGGAAGCGACCGCTAGGAAACGCCTCGACATATTCGCGTGGAACAGTGTAGTCGCCAGATGAAAAGCCAAGAGCAGCGACGAGCTTTCTCCGTTTTCTGTCCCGTACAGCTCCTTTGCTAGGCGCTTTCAAGGGGGGTCGTAAGCAGTTAACAAAGTTGATGTCGAGATCCACAACGCATACTTCCTTGGGCGGCTTGATGATGCTTCGCAGTTCCGTGTTGATGGCTATGAGCCACGAGCCGGGGTCTTCCAGATAAATCCGAATATCACGGGCGTGGCAGTTCTGATGAGCAACACCCTTCCAGCCACAGAGTTCCAGCAGATATTTGACGGTCTCGACCGCCATACCCATCAAGGCGGGGTGGCGGGACATGAAGAGAACTCGACCAGCAGGGGAAAGAGCGATCTCGCAGATGGTCAAGACATTGTCAACAGACAAAGCCTTGAATAGAGGCCACATCGAGAAGTCGATACCCAAGAGGCCTCGGCCCCAGTCCAATGCACCGGGAAAGGTGCAGATAAAGGCCAGGTCCTCGTCAGGAGACCGCAGCTTGAAGGTTTCACCAATACGGGGTGCAGGATGTCGGAGTATTGCGGCCATAAGCTTGTTGTGCATCTCAATGTTCCTGCTGTACTTGAACCAGGCAGCTTTATTCCAGTCGCCAAGGAGGTTGTATATGGGGTAGCGGGAGACAATGCAGATAGCATAAGGCATGAAGAAGGCGCTGTTTTCGGGCAGTAGAGGGTGGCCGAGGGTGGTAAGGCCTTCATAGTCCTCCTCAATCTCTTCGCCTTCGTTGTTGACAGCCTTGGACAATCCGTTGCGGCCGGCGGCTCGGGCTCTTGCCAGTCGGCTGAGCTCCTTGCGGATGGCTTTCGCCCTTTTATCATCGGCGGCGCTCCAGACAGTAAGAACCGAACCATAGAAGGTGGCGGTACCGGGGCTATCTTCGCCTGCACTGGTGGTACCTGCTGGCAATCGAGAGGAGACGCCCTCCAAGCCGAAACCTTCACCTACTGCGGAGAAGGAATTCGACTTGTGGACGTCGGCAGCACTAACAGAAAGTGGAGCGTTGGCTTGACGAACGTCGGTGGACGGTCGGGCGTTGCTGCGCGACGCCGAGGTCTTGACGGTGGGCACGCTGAAGGAAAAGGTGTGCGAGGTTGAGGCAGGGGGGAAGTTGATGGGACCCGAAGAGATCTCGATTTCGCGGGTAAAGGAGAGCTTGAGCGCCTTGGACAATACGCGAGCTGTCTCGGCCCTTTCCATGCCCCCGCGTCCATCGGCCATTTCGATGAACTTGGGATTAGTACCTTTTTTGTCCGCACCCCATCCTGAAGCTTTTTGGTTGGTCTTGTCAAAGTGGCTGCCAGGCGAAAGGGGTGTTTTTAGCCCATCTTCGACCTGCGAGATGGGAGGGGAGATAGAGCAGCCAAGGACTTCTGGGCGCCAGAAACGACCGACAGCGCCCTCAATGTGATGTACGCCGTTGGTACAGTCCTCCTCAGCTAGCGTCCAAACCGCGGGGTCCTTGGGGAGGCCGAATACAGCATAAAGCTGAGCAATATTATTTCCGTCGGTGTTTTTGGCAGTAGAAGCCATCGAGACGTTGGATAGCCTAGGTGCCTGTAGAGACCTCTGACTCGGGCTACTGGGGAAGGTTCTGTGACCGTTCGTCTGCTTAGGTGTGCGTAATGTTGACTTGCCAGCCTCTCCGCTCTTGGTGGAGAGGTTGGAAAAAGAGAACTTGGCGCTGAGGCCATTGCTACGGCTAGCGGGACGGCTGGGACCGGCGTCTTCAGCCGGGGTCGACATGGCTAGCTCGGCACTGGAAGAGGTCAGGCGATAGACTACCTGTGGTCAGTGTCTTCCAAGCCAATTGATAGGCCGCGCCGAAGATTGATGCCGCCGAACTCGCGTTGGAGGAGAGGAGAAAATCAGGAAGATGATGGCAGAGGCAAGCTGCTCCGGATGTGATTTAGAGTAGAGCACGGAGCCAAGGAAAGCGTTTGAGCACGCTATTCAGACTGGAAAAAGGTCAAGACGAACCTGCATGTGGGCCGTGTCGGCCTAATCGGAAGGTCTGAGGCTGCCCGCCTGGTTATACATATTAAGCAAATATCGTGATTACAATCATCGAAATCTGCCATCCGGCTGCATCGACAAGCGTCTGTGGCAAGTGTGTGCATCTTGCACAGCGATGTTCTGGAAACTAGTACAGTAGCAAGCCCGCTGTAGCCACTTGCGACTGCAATTAATCGTCTAAACAATAATGTTTCGAGGTAGAACCAGAGGATAGCCAGGCGAAAAGGTCGGTTTCAGGTTCTATACTCGAGACGTACGAAGCAGGAAAAGAAAGAAACGTAGTACTGTAGTGCTGGGAAAGACGACAGATTAGCACAAGTTTTAGGCGAGCTAGCTTGTATGTATAGAAAGTATCCAGGCTGGGCTCACAGCTCTATTAGGGGGTTTCAAGTGGCCGGTTATGTATCTGAAAACTCGAGTTTATGTTCACAAAACCAGGTCCTGACCCGCGTTTGTGAACACAAAACTCGAGTTTCCAAAGACCCAGCAGGCCACTTGAAACCCCCTATTCATGATTCTATACAAGGAAGGGACAAGCGATTTTACCTGCTGTGACAGCCTTCACCTCAGCAGCCAACACGCAAGACAGGTTCGGGTGCGAGGTCCCTTGCGGAAATACGGGCTCGGCTTGACAGGCGAAGGCGTAGGCACTCGCGTCGCTACACTGTGCATAGTCACAAGGGCCGCATGCTTTGATCCTCTGTTGTCAATGTTAATGGCATTCACCTAATTTACTTCCATTCTGTCATGTGGATCGTCGACCTTCTTGCGTACAAGTAGGTACATACTCTGTTGCGCAAACTCGCAGCAATCTCATTCAAGCTGGTTGACCCATGTGCTGCCAAACTCCTTCGCCTTGTTCCTTGTGCCTTGGACGCAGGTTCAGAAGCATTTTGCGTGTTCGAACGGCTGTCTACCCGGCACCTAACTTAACAGAACTCAAAGGTTTCGCGTTGCCGTGTGAGGGAGGTACTGGCTTACTTAATCCTATGGATTTCCTGTTCGCTCGGATTTTTGTTGCGAAATTCTGGATTCAAGCTGATGGATGGGAAAGCGTCTATAAGGCTTGAGCATGTTGAGTTTACGGGAACATAAAATTTTGGGAGCACACCTTTCTCCGGACCATCACTGATCTTCTCTTGTGTCGGCAGCTGCGTCCAGAAGTCCTTGCTAGTCGCGGTAGTTGGTTGCGATTCTGATCCCAGCCGTTGTCGGTCAACGTGCCATACCAACTTGATAGGCGCCCACCGTGGTTGTCGCACGTCAAGCATGAGCTCGTCCGTTGCCGGTGCCCCCAATGGCCTTGCAGCGTCCGATGATGCTGTACGAACGCCACCCATGCCACACCTCAGCAAAGCGCTCGAGCTTGCCAACTTGATCGCCCAGGAGCCTGAGAGGCTAGCTGTCGCAGACATGGCCATCTCCGCACTCACAGTAGACGCCTTGAAGCAGATCTTCGACTTCAGCGTCCATACCGAGAAGGATGCTATCGCCCCGATTTCTTCGTTCATCGAATCGATTACGCCCAAAGCGGAGCTGCTGCAGCAGCGCGCTTCTCGATCCGCAGGCAAGCGCAAACGTGGCCAAAAGTCCGTGACCACACCCTCGCCGCCTTTCTTCGAGGCAACGCCACTTGACCAGCTCGTTACAGATGGTATGAACGCTCGCCAGCTCTGGGAGCAGATCGACTTGAAGAGCTCCAAGATGTCTGCATTCATGGAAAAGTTCTTCGTACAGGAAGCCCTTCAAGAGGAAAACGACGATGAAGGCGAAGGCGAAGAGCCGCTCCCTTCTGCATCCAGTGCTAAACGCCGCCAGAGCCGCAGTTCTGACAGTACCTATATGGACATGGACGAGGATGATGACCAAGACGATCAAGAGAATGAGGTGTGGGAGGATGATGACAGCAACCAAAGCAGCGAAGAGAAGGTCAGGCTAAGCGATCTCAGCGATGCCGATCTCCGATCGCTTGGCATCGATCCATCTCTTCGGCATCAGCTTCTGGATGGCGATGATGAGGAAGGGGACGACGGATCAAGCGATGGAGAATCGGCCTATGCGGGTGCCTCCGACATAAGTGACGGCGATCCGGCCGAAGTTTTCTATGAGCCTCTGAAAACCGAAGCTGAACAGCGCAAGCGCGCTGAGGAACAGGAAGCTGGTATCCTACCTCGACTCCGTTCCCAGGTATATGGTGACGCGGACGAGGACGACGAGGAGTACGCCGAAAGAGGCGAAGATGCCGAAGATGCCGAAGAGGAAGACACTGACGATGGGCAGGATGACGGGGAAGACGAAAAGGATCCTCAACAACAAGAGCGCTCAGACATACCGGAGGGTCTTATTGCGAGTCTTGATCAGCCGGGTCGCAATCCCGCCAACCGTCCAGCCAAGCGCCACCCAACGCTAGACGATGATTTCTTCTCTATAGATGAGCTGAATCGACAGCTTGATGATCAGGATGCAGACGAGGAGGCAGGCCAGGCAGATGACAAGGACAATGATGACGACGATCTTAATGAAGAGATCGACTATTCCAAACCGCTCAGAGAAGATCCGCTGGCAGACGAGGATATTGACGACGAAGATCCTGCTGTGTCAGGGTTGAAAGATGCCGCTGACGCCCACTACGCCGACTTCTTCCTGCCTCCGACGAAAGCTGTCAAGTTCAACAAGAAATTTGGGAGAAGAAAAGCCTCGGCCAGGTTTGCGAAAGAAGAAGCTGCAGCGGGGACTAGCGATGATGACGAGGATGACGAAGAGCACGAATCTTCTCAAACTCAATCCAGACAGTCGCCCGAGGAGCCGGATCGGAAGAGAACTATTCGATTCAACGATACTATTGAATATCGACGAATCAAAGCAAGGCGCAAGGCAGGCAACGGGCTAACTTCCGAGATGTTACAGATGCTAGGCGCAAGTCAATCTGATATCGATGCTGCTGATCGATACGACGAAGACGCGGAAGACGACGAAAATGAGGTTGAGGACATGGACGAAGTTGAATCCGAAACTTCCTCGGTAGGTCATCCGCATAGTGAAGACGAAGATGGGATGGATGAGGATGGCACAGAGGACGGCGGGTCCGACGAGGAGGGCGAGGACATAGAAGCCGAGGACGACGTCGATGGAGGTTCAGAAGATCTGTCAGATGGCGGAGGCGAAGACGGCACCAAAACGGCGCGTCGGGTAGCAGGAGATCTCTTCGCCGACAGCGATGACGAGCACGGTCCTGCGGAAACCTCGACACACGAGAAGCGTGTTGCTGCGTTGAAGGACGAGATTGCGCGCCTTGAGGATGAAAACGTCGGCAAGAAAGATTGGACGCTCATGGGAGAGGCAGGCAATAGAGCACGTCCGCAGGATAGCTTGCTCGAACAAGATCTGGAGTTCGAGCGTGCCGCCAAGGTCACGCCACAGGTGACGGAGGAGATGACCGAATCTATCGAGGATCTTATCAAAAGGCGTATCCTCGAACGACATTTCGACGACGTTGTTCGGCGGAGGGAGATGGAGGCGTTGCCATACCTGCCCTCTCGACTCTTGGAACTGTCGGACAGCAAAAGCGCCAAGAGTCTGGCAGAACTCTACGAGGAAGAGTATCAGGCTGCGCGGGGGAGCAACGCGGAAGACGGCAGCGGCGGCATGGTACCTGAGGCCGATGCCAAACTCGCAAAGGAGCACGACGCCATCACAGCGCTGTATGATGACATCTTCAACAAGCTGGACGCGTTGTCTAACGCACACTTCACGCCCAAGGCACCAAAGGCAACCATCCAGACGCTGACCAACGCACCGGTGGTATCGATAGAGTCAGCACTCCCTGCCGTCGCCACGTCGTCCACGATGCTGGCGCCCGAAGAGGTCTACGAGCGCACGAAGCATTCCACGGCCATGGAGGGCGCCAAGTCCGAGATGACTCCCGAGGAGAAGCAGCGGCTGCACAACAAGCTGCGGAAGGAAAAGCGGCAGCGCAACGAGAAGATCCAGGAGACCAAGACAGCGTTGGAGCAGTCGGGTCTCGTCCGCGCCAAGAAAGTCAACGAGAAGGAAGAGAAGCAGCAGGCGCTCAAAAAGCTCGTCGGCAACCGCGGGGTCTCGGTCATTGGAAAGGCGCCGACCGCAGTGGGCGCAGGCACTGGCAAGAAGAACAAGGGCAAGCCTGCCGCCAAAGCCGGTGCCAGCGCCGTCAAGCCGGCTACAGCCAACAGCTTCAAGCTCTAACGCTTCTCGTTGGAGTCAGTTTTTGGCAGTTTTTGGATGCTACGTATCGGTCCGTTTGGGGTTGCTTGCTCCGCGTATGTCTTGATGCGGCGGCGCAGGTGCAGCGGCTCAGGGTGTCGTCCAGACGTCACCATAAATATCGCCGCTTCATATGTACGCGTTTCCAGACTTATCACCTATTGTATCACTTACAACTCACTGGCAACGGCAGTCCATGGCCATATACACAAGGCGGATGAGCTCAGTATGACTCAAGTGGGATTATCGACGTGCATATGCGAGTACAGACAGGGTGACAAAGCTCAGGGGTTCAGGGTGATGGGCGGTTTGCGGGCCCAGAAGAAGTAGTTGCACTCCTGGGTGCCCGGCAGGTTGGTGGCAGGCGGGGCGAGGCTCCAGGTGCCTTTCCAGGGCAGGTAGGCGGTGCCGCGGACGTCGTAGTGGAGTCGCCGGGGCAGTTCGCTCGCGGGGCCATACCACTTGCGGTCGTGTTGGAAAAAATCGGTAAGCTCGTCGGGGTTGATGTACTGGCTGTGGGTATGCGTCCCAGGAGTGACGAGCCGGAGGACATCTTCGGCCATAAAAATAGTCAAGAACCACGACAGCGGAGTCCTCGCGATAGTAGACATGAAGAGGTGCCCGCCTGGCTTGACCAGGCGGTCTAACGAGCGGAGGAATTCGGCCGGCCCGTTGACGTGCTCCAGGACTTCCATGGCGCAGACAACATCGAAGCTCCGCCCTTGCGCTACCAGATCCTCGGCGGTGGTGTGTAGGTAGGTCAACGAGTCGCCGCCAAGCGCGTGTGGGCGCGACAAGATGGGATCCCGAGCAGCATGCGTCGTAGCGATGCCAATGTTGCTCGCACTCGCATCGACACCGGTCGTCCGCGCACCCAGCCTAGCGAGCGTTTCACTTAACAACCCTCCACCGCACCCGATGTCCGCAACATCAAGGCCAGCCAGAAATTGTGTCCTGCCCAGATTGCCGACGTTCTCGATACCACCGAAGTCCGAGCCCATCGTTGTGGACTTTTCCCTTGCTGCCACCTGGCGAGCAGCAGTTTCGTAGCCCCAGACCTCGTCCAGCTTCTCACGCATAAACTGAATGCGCGACGGGTTCATGGCATGGAGAAGACCAAATTCGCCATGTTCGTCCCACCACTTAGAAGAAAGCTTGCTGAAATGCTCGATCTCAGATGAATGGACGGAGGAATGCATTGAGCCTACATTCTGACCTGACGACGGAGAATCGAGCCTCAGTAAAGAGGACGACGCAAAGCTCCGGGCCGAGGTGAGCCATGCCACCTGCCTGCCGAGTGGTATTGAAGGGTGCAGGACGAGCGGACTCAGTAAGATTCTACTCAAACACACTGATGCAATGTGAAGCGCATGCAGACATAGACTCACTGGCTGATCAATGTCCGAGAGGAACTTGTTGACCGAGACACCAGCTGAGACAATGTCGGAGCCGCCATACAGGTCATGATTGTTGGATGAGGTAAGATCAGATTGTGCAGGGGCTAGACGAACAAGAAGCGGTACAAATACAGAACGAGAATGGAAAGAAGGGATTGGTGGGTAGAGGCCGGCAGATCTGTTTCGGGTCGAAACAATGGAGACAATATGTGAAGAGAGCTGAAAGTCAGTTCATATTCACGGTGACCATGACCATGTGGTACGCAGAGCGTGCCTGCCGCTCTTTATGAAAGAGGGTATCAGAGTATAGGAAGGCTAATAGCGTTAAGCCTTCACTGCAATCGGGTTTGTCGGCAATGATATTGCTTTATTACGACTGGTGCCAGGCAGAATCCAATCATCATTCGAGAGGGAAACGGGGGATCAAGAGAGATGGGGCAGAGATTGATTTCGTTACTCACGATGCTGGTGATGTGGTGGTGGAAGGAGAAGGTTGCTTCAGAAATCCGTCTACAATCCTATGTTTTTCCTCAGTCGATTATCGCAAATAATTTCCTCCTCTCAACGAAGAAAGCTGCGGTTGCCCACTTCTGAATGGGAAGAACGTTAGTTTCATTTTTCTCGGGCGAATGGGAGGCTACCATGTCAACTCCTGCAGCGACGTGGACTCTAGCTTGCCTTGGATAGCCGGTTTTGTGTTGTTCCACACCGCCTATCGTCGATCCGGAAGGATGATCTCGCTCTTCAGCAGCTGTTTCGGGCGCAGCCAGGCCTCCCACGCTCGAGATCAGGAAGAGTCAAAGCTCGAAGGTCCGGCTGGGCAAAGACCGGTGGATGCCGTCAATCCCGCCAACTGCATATTTTGCAACGTCAACTCTGACCGTTTTACCATCATACTGGAAGATGAGGAGTACATTTGCTTCTCCGACAGGTCGCCAGCCGCAGCTGTCCATCTCCTTGTGATTCCTCGCACCCACATCGCCAACGTTCAGAGCTTGACCTCGAAGCATGTCGGTCTGGTCGAGCGCATGCAAATTTTCGGCAGCAAGGCCCTTGATATTGCCGAAAAGGCGACGGCGAACGCTATGCCGGCGTCGTCTGTGTCCAGTCCTTCGCAGGTGGGAAGAAGATTTGGCTTCCACATTCCGCCCTTCCGCAGCGTAGACCACCTCCATCTGCACTGCCTTCTGCTGCCCTTCCGGAGCTCTTTGAAGGCGCTGAAATACAGGGTGGCTGAGCCGCCGAACAAGGCTTACTTCAAGGGCTGGTCTTGGTTTGCAGAATGGAGGCAGACCTGCGCCATCCTCGAAGCTGGCCGCAAAGTCCAGGTTAGCTCCTGCTAGCCGCTCTCTCGTCTCCTCAGATACCCAGGCGTAGACAAAGTCTTTCTCAGCTCGTTGGCACTTTTGTCAGCGTCAGATATACCCAGTCAGTTAGCATAGAGTATAAGGTTTTGTTCAAAGCTCAACAACAGACAACCAGCATAATTCCCTGATGCGTTCAATGTGATTATCTCGCATCACCGTGAAGCAAAGAGCATCGTTATGCTTCTTATGCCTGCGCTTGCAGAAGCACATGGCACATATTCTAACCTGGGCCTGCTGCATCTCTGTGAGCTCAGTCACAGTCGTTCAGGCAGCAAGTAAACACGACGCTGCGTGGATATGATCAGGTGTTTGCACAGAGACAGATCTAGTTCTACAGACACCAAAGCCCCAGTTAAAAGAATAAGTCCCAGTGACACGACCTCGTATGACATTGCGCAGGACCCGGATGTGATAACGCTTCCCTGAGGTGAGATGAGGTAGTCAGCTGCCGACGCTTGAAGTGCCCTTTAATGACAAACAAGCATCGCAGCGCAGAGAGGCGGCAGGATTAAGGAGAGTGCAAACCCGACACGACCAGTCATGCGCAGGATGTGACGGAGACCGCGAAGAACGCTTATATGTGCGTACGGCTGGCGGTGGCGCAGGCGACCGCATCGGGCTGGCATCTTCGTCGCTTGATGACAAAATCTCGATCGGGGTCGTTATGCTGCTTTGTCCAGCTGCTGTGTTGCTGTTTCTTGCCTGTGTACGAGCGGTTTTCGGCACCCGGCGAGTCGCTAAGACATAGAAATCGCCCCACTCCTCTTCGGTTGTCTTTACTACGCCACCTTGCTTCTTCGCATGCTCGTGATACAGTCTCGCCCTTTCCTGTCTTCGTTCTGCTGTCTCGTTGCTAGCCAAGGTCATACGACTATCTGCTTCGTCAGCTGGATCGGGTGAGCCGTTCGAAGCGGATCGGCGCGGCAATAGGTCCGGGTATGCAGCGCTGTCTTTAAGATCATCATCTTCGAGGTCCACAACGAGGCCTTCGTCAAGGTCGCTATGGTCGTCAGATGTACCTTCCGTGTCTGTACCAAGACTGCTGTCGTCCCCAACCTTGTAGGACGAACCGCCTGCCTGCGGCTCTGCTTTGACATCGTCTGTGCTCGTACTCGAGCTAGCAGACGCCTTCTGTATCGAAGAGAGAAGGTCAGGTTCCATTGTATCAACTTTGTCCGGGATGAAGCTGCGCTCGAATAGGATCTTGCTTACGTCAAATCGGTCCGGGTCCTCTTTCTTTGTGGGGAGCAGTCGGCGAAGCGCCGCTTGTGCTCTGAGTTCCCTTGCTGAGGTGGTCTGTGTTCGTTTCCGGAAGGTAGAGTTGGGATCGCTCTTATACGAAGGGCTCGAGGCAGTAGCAGCAGGCAAGTGGTTGAGACTGTCGACGCGAGACCCTTGGCCAGGCAAGTCGCCCTGCAATCTTCGCCCACCAGCTTTCGGATTCGGTGCTGTCTGAGCCCCGGTTTGGAGATTCGGACCCTTGAACGCTTTCCTCGACTGAGCCCCCGTAGCAAGCTTTCGCAGGCGCTTTCGCGCCGTGCTACGCTTCTTGGTGCTATACGCTCCGCCGCAAGAGTATTCGGGGAGGCCTTGCACAGAATCCATGCCCGTACCAGCCACAAAAGCATTATCCTGCAGTCTCTGGCCGGCAGACCAGAATCCATCTCCAAAGTAGCCTTTGGATTGCAGATCGCGGCATTCTTGTCTCAGTTCTCGATCCAGCTTGCCATGCTGCGATGGGATATGGTTCATGAATTTGATGTGTGCCAACTCATGACAGAAGACCATCAGTACCCATTGTAAAGGCGCAAAGCTACTGTCTTGGCGGCGCAGTACTAGTTCTATTGTTTCGCCATTGTTCCAGTTCCTACCTGCGAATTCTCGATTCCACTCGTATTCCTCCAGCGAGTTGATCTGGAACCCATGTCGCCTCATAACAGGCTGAACAAGCGCTGCAAGTTGCAGTAGGCGGTGACGAGCTGCATCACGATCAGAGTAGCTAGAAAGGCTCGTGATATAGTTGATGCACGGGTTGCGCAACGTGTCGGGGTCATTCAGTCGAAGGTGCACCATGATGTGTGCACATGCAGGCAAGTCTTCCGTTCAGCATGATACTAGGACGCTTTGCGCCGGTTCCAGCGGTTTGGCTGCGGCGGTGGTGTTGCAGGATGATGCTTTGTAACAAAACACCACATCAGCTTTTGAATGCATCATCACCACGTCAAGCAGCAAGCTGAGCTTTGGTAAAATGATAACGGGCGCGCGTTCTACCAGTACTGTAGCGACAGATAAGTTAATAGACTTCATGCGACACATTCTCTTCAAGAGACCTAACATGAAGCGGTCGTGTGACATGTGGATGATGATGATGATGATGATCATGGTGTTGGTGATAATGATGGACACCGAATCATCGCTATATCTACTGTATCACCACTCATCGGCAATGTCAGCTCTGAAAGAAATACATTGCAGCTCAGCAGTTATATTACGTCGTATGGGCGCTTACTGCCGCCGCTATGTGCATACCCTCCAGTGTCGTCGCCGTCGCCTCCATCTTCGTCAATGTCTTTGATTCTGTCTGTAGCATTCTTGCCGTCTTCCGCCTCGACATCGTTACTTTCGTCCTCATCGCTCGCAACTTGAGACGGTAGGCAGCTGGGCAGGTGCGGTCCGAACGTCTCGCTCGATAGCGGGGGCGAGTACTCGTTGAAAGCCTCTCGGGGCGGAGACGGATCTGCGAGCAAGAGAGAGCGGAAAGCCTCGCGGCTTTTCAAGTCGTCCAGACACGGCCACAACGCCTTGTCTTGGATGCCTCGTAGGTCGAGGAGGTTCGACTTCAGCGCTTTTGCTCTTGCGCTGCGGGGACGTAAGAGCACGTGTCCTGGGGCTGCCTTGAAGACCGTCTCTGTTCCGATGTCGAAAAGGATTGTAAGGAACCCTCGTTCGCTCAACCTCGGTGCGCCTCCCTTGGCACTAGCGACGCGGGGGCCAAATATACTGTCCTTTTGCAAAGCAGAAGCACCACGAGCTCGGCGTTTATTTTTGACCTCCCATGCAATGAAAGTCATGTGGCCCGGAGCGGCGGTTTCTTCCACAATCTGGTGCATTTCTGCAGGGTTTGTGGTCCGCGGACAGGAGTCAATCTCGTCAACGAAGGGCGAGTTCAGGTCGCCGACGAAAACGGGGACGATACCGTCGATACCGTACTGTTCGTGGGCGGTCTGAATAGCGACACCGCGTTTCCAGCATCCCCAGAGAAATTCGGGTGTGATTGTCTCGATATTGCGGGGGAGAGTATCAAAATGTGTAAAATTAATCCATCCCCTACAACCTTGCCCCTTGATCGTACCGCTCATATCCCTGAGCGGCGATTCGATCGCTTCCATCATCGATGCCGGAAGGTTGACCAGCGACTTGATAAAGGCCGTGAACTCGACCGGCTGGCTGAGAAAATGCATTCGCTGCTCGAGGTTTGGCTCGTGGAACTGTCCTTGCGACCCTGCAGCACCAAAGGTCCGCAATTTAACTGCGTCCCAGGCAGTGGTTAGCAGAACGCGAACGATGAACTCGCCGAAGGATCCTGCAATCGAATATTGGTTCTTAGACGAGATCAGCAGGCTTTTGAGAACCTTGAGGATATCATCGTACTGCACTCTGTTTCGAGATTCATACAATGGTATCATAAAATCTGCTGCTGTTATAGCCAGTACTGGCTCCGAAGGCGCAACGACTTCGATCTTGTCGTAATCGATTACGGATTTGAGTACGCGCATATGACGGTCAACCGAGTCGATTGCCATTAAGGGCATTTCGCCCAGTATCCCACCAGCAGAGTTATGAATCGGGATGAGATGCAGCGCAAGACGAGAGGCGAGGATGTTGAAGACGACAGTCTTACTCGCCCCTTTACTTTCTTGGTCGTACAAGAGCTTGATTCGTGGCAAACCCCAAAAGTTATCCCGACGGTGGAAAAACCAGAGTGGCCGTCCATAGCATCGCAAGTGCTCGATGCTGGCGGCACCTTCAGCGCTCGCAAGGGATTTTTGCGAGCTACACATGACATCAAAACCTAGATTGTTGAAAGTAGGCAGCATGGGCATAGTTTGTTCGCGCTGTGATCGGTGTTGAGGATCACCAGATGCAAGTTTCGCAGCACAGCTGTTTGTGCTAAGTAGCACCAGCCATAAGCATACCTTCGTTTCCTGTTCCAGCGCTTTTAGGTGATTCCAGGCTCGTCGCAGGCTAATAAGCTGGTTGCTGTTGCCCTGGACTTGTACCTTTGAGGCAACGTCGATTTCAACGCATTCGTCGAAAGCCACGAAGGCGGTGAACGGGCTTGACACCGTCTCGGGTGACTTGCAGTCTGCTGAGATGGTTCTCAGATAAGCGCAGGCTGCGCCAAGATGGCGAGAGAGGTTCCGTACACTTGCATCCAAAAAGAAGCGGAAGACAACGTTTGTTGAGGAGTCGAGCTTGGGATCCAAGTTTTCCCATGAAGAAATATTTTCGTCCGCAAGTTTCCGAACAGCCTCGAACAGATCATTGCGGTCGTGGTTAATGCCTCCGGAGCTCACTGGGAAGGTATTGAGCCCCTTGAGGTATTCAATCTTGCCCTCTGCTGAGCTGATGGGCTCCAATTTCTCTGCGATTGTCTCAAACCAGGCACCCAGGTAGGCACCCACTTGCACGTCAGTGTCCAGGCCTAATTTGTCGGTGCAGTAAGAGAAGAATTCCATTACGCCGACGTCTCTCAGAGGGAAGCCGTGGCGGGAGAGAACAGCGGACTGCTCGCGCAGGCAGATATATAGCAGGGGAGCTTTGCGACCGAGCTCCAGGACCATCCTTGTTTTGCCTGTACCGCTGGACTGCACGATCGCCGTGCCTTTCCAATACGGCTCTTTCTCGGTGACATCCGAGAATTCAGCTTGCACGCACTTGACGAAGCTGAGAAAGCGGTCGTGCGCTTTGCCCCGATAAGGAGCAAGCAGGCCACGGGTAAGGTAGCTGACGAGCCCGGGATCTTGCTCATCATTTCGAGAAGCCTCTCCGGGTACGATTGCCGGTGCTGGTATTACAGAAACGAAATACGCCGTTGCAAGATCATCGTCAAACCCTCTCGAAGCAACACGGTCCTGCGTCTTCTTGAGGGCCAGGCTGATGTTGTCGGATTGGAGGCGCGGGATTGGGGGAAAGGGACTGATTCGGCTTTGTACTGCACGGAGCTGGAACTCAAGAGGTGTAATGAACACGTCCGGTATTTGCTGAGATGAAGATACCGAACGGAGCAACAGAAAGCATGAAACAAGGGCGCCCCATTCCATTGGACACAACTTTCGAGCCTGTGACTGAAGAGTTTGAGCGGATGCATTGCTCGGCGAAGAATTGATGATGCTCTGCAGCGGTTGTGGACGATTCGGCGGCGTCTTGGGATCAGCAGCACTGCGTTTATAGCTGGATGTGATAGTGCTGTTATACAGCTGTGTGGCTGTTGTCAAAAATGCCGCTACCGGTAGCGTACCGCTCTGTTCGGCGCAAAACTGCTTGATTGCTTCACCGAGAACACTTAGATCTGTGTTCGTGGACTCAACACATGAGGCCGGATCGCATGCTTTCCTCAAGCTGGTGAGATATGTTGCAGCGAGTGTGTTGGAGGCAGCGAGCATATTAGATCAACTGTGCACCAAGATATGTTGATTTCTTTGTCGGGCTTCAGAACCAATTGCTGGTTCCACCAGAATGCGGCAATGGTGGAAGAGATTCAACGAGGGGCTCAGATATGGGCAATGTTATGGGAGTATGTTGTTGGAAACGTTCACCTTAAACGTGACACAGGCCTTAACCAGAACGGCTGCGTAGGCGTCCAACCAGGTGTTTTGGCCAGGCAATTTACAAATCTGATTTCAATCTGGCTAAATCGAAAACCAGCAACCACCATATGGATCATACTGAGGAAGCTACCCCTAACCCTTGATCGGCTGGTTCTAATCCCTATGGCAGACCTCTCTTGCTCCTCCGGTAGGGGGCATTGCTATGCCCCACCCACCAGGCAACCTCCACAATGCATGCCAAAACTGGGGCCAAGCCTTCAGCACCCCCATGTCAAACCGCAAACCAGCCAATGACATTGCACTGGCCCCCAACCATGACCTGACCTACAATGACAACTCTGCCAATGACAATGACTCTCCTCCACCAGCCAACTCCAGGGACATGGAACAGCAGGTAGTTGCCAATGCCTTCAACTCTCTCAAGGACCTCCTCCTCAACACTTGCAAAGGTTCAACTCAATGGTGGCTTGGTGTTATGCCCCAGGGTCTGGCAACCTCCAGTGGCTGGTGGATTTGCCAAGCATGGGGAAATCACCGGAGGCTGCAGTGTGCCGGTGGTGGTACCACTATGAGTGCTCAACAACAATAGCATTGTCAATGATCAAGGTTGTATACTTCTCCTCCTGTTGTGCAATAGACTAAATACATTTGTCGACCAGGGGGCAAGGGCAAGTGGGGAGAGGAGGCATTTAAATAGGACGATGCCTGGTGAGCAAGTCTGCAACAAGAGACTGATGAGGTGCCCAAGGTGGGTGTCTTGTCGGCCAGTGGTACTACCACGGCCGCGGGCCGGCGCGCTGAAATGAGCTGGCCCAATAAGGAAGACGCACACACAAAGGGCTAGGAAAGGAAAGCTAGGTAATGCGATTCACATAGTGACCGGTTACCTGTTGTCACGCCGTAAAGCATGCTCAGCGAAAAGCTGTCCGACTTGCGTCTCGAACCGTTGACCTCTTATCACGTGCCCCTTCCCGATCCCCCGATTCGCGAAGGTTTTCAGCAGAAGCTCACCAGCAGCGCCGGTCGCAATAATGTGGATAGCGCATCAGACTGACCTTCTGGTTAATCTTGCACAACAGATTCCAAGCAGGAGGTGCAGTCCTGGTGATGTCGACCAGATGCTTACCAGATTAACCTTCTGTTTGAAATCGTGCAGCAGATTGTAAACAGATGACTGGTTGTCAGACTAGTCTGGTAAATCACAACAGATTACAAACAGATGCCGGCATCTGCACGAAATTCAAATCAGACTTGACCCAGAACGGCTGGTTTGAATCTGCTATACAAAACCAGAGGACGCGCTTTTATGTTGTGAATTCTGCCTCCCCCTGACCAGCCCTTTGTTAAGTTCGGTATGGCCACGATCTAGAAAGTCATTCACATGACAAGCAAAAAGCCAGGGGATACAGATCTGTGCGCATGTAAACGACCCTCGAAGCTGTCAAGGATGTATCTAGCTTCTCGGCCAACATCTCTAATCTCACCAAGTCCAAAGCGAGGAGCTAAAAGAGAATCGACAAAGATGCAGCAGAAGCAACCTACCGCACCTCCCGAGATTGACATCGCTCATCCCGGCAGTTCAGAACAGTTTTGGATCGAGACAGACTACTCGGACAAAATCAAGTTCTGGGCCAAGCGTTTCTACCCTACTGGCCAAAATGACGAGGAAGAAGTGCAGCCGAAATCAGTCACCATATTCGTCCACGGCTTCGTGGAGTACGTCGACAGATACCGCAACATATTCAAGCTGTGGCCATCGATGGGCCATGAAATCCTGGGTTTCGACCAGCGCGGCTGGGGCCATACTTGTAAGGCATCCAGCAATCCCAAGAAGAACTATGGGAACACGACTTGGCCCCAGCAGCTTCAGGACCTCGAGTTTGTCATTCGTCATACACGCAAGCGTCTTGACGAAAGGTGGGGCCCTGGCAAGGTTCCCCTTTTCCTGTTTGGGCACAGTATGGGCGGCGGGATTGTCATCGCTTTCAATACCCGGAGCGATCTCTGGATTCAGCAGAATGGGGGCAAGGGTCCGAGTCCAGAGGCAAAAGAGATGCTCTCGGGCGTTGTGGCTTGTGCACCCTGGCTTACGCTGACGAAGCCGCCGCCGTGGATCGTGATCTGGGGAGCAACGAAGGCGCTCACGCTCATGCCCGAGATGCACTGGAACGTCGACTTGCTAGGCAAAAACATCTCCAGAGACCCCGTTGTGGCTCACAACTTTGAAAACGACCCTTTGTCTGATAAGAAGGTCTATCTCAAGGCAATCCAGGGCCCTCTGCAAGGTGGACTGGATATCGTTGACGCGGCCTACAAGTATTGGCCGGAGTCCAAACCCCTGCTCGTCATTCATGGCACCGGAGATCTTGTTACCAGCCACAAAGGTTCGGAGAAACTTGTTGATCGTGTCAACGCCAGAGATAAGACGTTGAAGCTCTTTGATGGGTACTATCACGATCTACTCAACGAGCCTGGCGAGGACAAGCTAATCGTGGGCGAATTCGTGATCGAGTAAGTCTCAAAACCACAGTTCTGTCCGCCAATGCCGTGAGCAGCAACAATTGACTTCTCCATATGCACCGCACCTGACAGCTGGCTCAAGCACCACCTTTGATAAGCTACATACCACTTGCTTTGACGATTAAGCACTGATCGTCAAACCAGCAACTATATATACCATACTTTTCCGAGTTGTTCGTCTACTATACAGGTACTATAGCTTTCAGCAGCTCCCTCTCCCAAAAGCGCAAGCCTTCTTCGTCCCTCTCGGCGTGGAAGGCCGAGTCGTTCTTTTCTTTTTGCAGTTCGGCTATTGCGTCAGCGAAGACCTTCCATTCTATGCAATTACCCTTTATGACCTGTTCGGTGTTTTCAGCAATTGTATTCATGGGGTTCTGGCTCTGAGACTGACCGGAGACAGGGAGGTCTATGCTCCATTCGCCTTGCCGCGTTCGAGTGAGTCTCTGAACGTGAGCTGCGGAACCTGCAGCCGTGGCGAGGTCATGTACGATGGATCGCACATAGGTGCCTGAGGAGACCGTCATCTCCAGAACAAATGCCGGAGGGCCGGGATGGTCTTTCGCGGCCGGAGATGGAATAGCGGTTGATGTCGGGTCAGCAGTTGACAACTTCTGCCAACCGGTTGGGGCCGCTGTCGAGTCAACTGTCGCATCCGCGCCCTCTTCTTTGACCGTATCCGTCTGTCCTTCCTTCCGTCCCGCCATCTCCATCACGCGTCCCACCAGGGCTTTGTCTTCCTCGGGTACCTCGCGCTCTGGCTCTTTGTACTGATGTTGTCCCGGTTCGAGCCAGTCCACAAGCCGTAGCTCATTCACTGTAACCTTTCTTGGCTCGATCGGTCTAGGAAGAGGGAGGTTCTCTCGAGCATACTCGAAGAGTCTCTTTCCATCGATCCTGACGGCGGAATAGAGAGGTGGTATCTGAGACACGTTGCCAGTGAACCTGGGCAGCAGTTCAGCAATGCTTTGAGGAGAGATGTGATCGTAAGGTTTGCGGCTCAGTATGGGGTCACAGGAGTCGTAGGACGTTGTAGCAGAGCCCAACAAGCCGATTGTGCGGTACTCCTTCGTGCATTGAAGATACTGCTGGAGATGTTTGGTACCGTTCCCGACACCAATGACCAATACGCCATCGGCGAGGGGGTCTAGTGTGCCTCCCTGACCCAGTTTGGGTGCGCCAGCGACGCCGCCTGCCCACTTGCCTCTCCCAAACTTGCCTCTTTTTCGACTTTTGTCCTTAGTTTTCGTACCGTCCGTATCCGCAAAGAGCGGAGAAGAAGCAAAGAGCGGTTTGAGATCGTCAAGCAACGACATGGATGTCGGCCCGCTCGGCTTGTTGATGCCGAACAGGCCGGAGAGCGGTCTTGCAGCGATCGAAGCGGCCGAAGAAGAAGTGCCAGCAGAGCTGGCGATGGCGGAAGCTGTGCCCCGGGCTACAGTTCGTATAGGCCCTGCCGCCGAACAAGCGGCAGCCGCCATGTCGGTCTTGGTGTCGTTAGCGCCGCTCGCAGTCGCAGCCTCCGCTATAGCTGAAGGGGCAACACTTGGTGTAGCCTGAGCAATCTCTGTAGGTATCGTCATGCTCCGTTTCTCTGCTCAGTGGTAGTGTGTTACAGAACGTTCATTGTAGGTTCTCAGCGCCGCCTTCGATCTCTTGTCATGTTTAAAGAAGGATCTCGGGAAACAAAAAAGAACCAAGCGAAGCGGCACGCATATGTTCGCTTCAACTGCAGGCAAAAACGACAGTACGAAGCAACGCTAACACACAGATCGGCGGGTCGGCGATCCACGGCCCGATGCATTCACATTTCCTGATTGAGCGGTGTCAGATTCTGGCTATTTGACTACTGACGCGTGAACTGATGAAGCAGAGTGGGCTGCAGCCAAATACAAGAACACGCGCAAGAAGGAAATCCAATTTTTTGAGACTCTGGCCTCTCAGCCCAAATCAATTTTGATTGAAGGCTACTCAACCCACACGTCACTCGAAAGACGCTACGAGATCATCCTTCCTTCCTTTCTCCCTTCGCATTGACACTCGCCTCCCCTCACAGTGGCTATCGTGGCCTAAAGGACATACAGTCTGTCAAGCAGTATCAGTGCTGGAGCATCACTGTTGATCTACTACAATATGGAGCCTTAGACTTCGCTTGCATTTTTCATCCCCGCTCGACTGCTTGACCACCGGAATCTTTGGCCGGTCCCTGCTTCCTGTCGGCACCTGCATCCTTTCCACGCTGCGCCCACCTTCATACCTAAGCAAGATGGCATCTACAGCACACTCTCCACAGAAGATCAAGCTATGCGAACATATTTTACTGCAGCATTTTGGTCCGATAGCTGCTCGCGTAGGCACCCTTCTTCTGAAGAGAGGACGGCTCACCATTAAAGAGATCTCGCGCTTTCTTAACCAAGCTCCTACCCGTGCAAATCGGGGCCCCAATGATCCCTTTACCAACACCCACTCTGTGCCCGGCAAGTCTACCCTCGTATCTGCCCCCATCGCAGGAGCCAGCAGCAGCCACAATGGCAGCGACCCAAATGCTCCCGTCCCCATCCCCCGGCTGCTCGTTCAACAGACCGTCATGACCCTCATTCAGCATGGCTGTGCTTGGCACAGCTCCACCGACCCCGACCTTGCGGATTCCTCACAAGAATTCTTCGAAATCAACATCAACGAAGTGTTACTAAGACCTCGGTTTGGCCGCTATATTGGTATCTCTGAAGACGAGATGGGGGAGACGGCAGCCAGGATCGTCAAGCTTCTGCTTCAACATGGCAAGCTCCAAGCCAAAGACATTATTGACAAGGTCACCTCCGACATGACCGTCCAACCAGCTCCCGTTGGCACCGAGGTGCATACCAACGGCGGTTCGGCTAGCATGACCAATGGTACCGGCAAGCGGAAGGCAGAACCGTCGGAGGACATCGTCCGGCTGCAGCAACAGGTCGCGCGTCAATTAGTCAAGTTGCTATACCACACGTATCTGCGACCCAGCAGCGTCCACCAGCATGTGTCCCCTCGAGATAAGGAGATCAAATATGAAGCGCGAAAGAGGCGAGAGCTTCGTGGTATACCAACGCCGAAGGACCTGCAACGGATCCGGGAAGAGGTACGGGTGCAAATTTCAGAAGAAAGGGATGCAGACTGGGACGAAACTGGCGCATCTCACGTTCTCTTAGGGCCCGATGGTCTAGCTACGGATCAGCGGCAAGCGCGCCGAGGTCTCGTTCGACGCAAACAAAGCGCCATCGCTGCAAACACGTCGTCTTCCAAGAGCAAACGATCGAAAAGCACCAGCAGTAAGGATAAGAGAGGAAAGGAGAAGGATAAGAACGGCATCAATGGCGTACACTTGCCATTTGCAGAAACCTTCGAACCATCCGACGATTACGATATCGACCCGACGGTCTGGCTCCGCATCCACTACGATCGCTTCGATGTTCATCTGCGCGATGAGGTGATGGTCGACGCCGTGCGGGAGAAGTACAACAACACCGCCGCAGAGGTCTTCCGACATCTGATTCACGCCGGTGACTCTTCTCTGAGGAAGTCAGTTCGCGATAGCCGCAGTACACCCATTCCCATCACCACGCTAGCCCACAAACTTCCCTCCGAGCTCTCCTTACCCAAGGGTTTTGATCGACGTTCATTTGGCAAGGAAAAGGCCTCCATACCAAGCAGGCAAGAATTTCTCGCCGAGTACTGCAGCATCTTTTCAAACGCCGAGGACATGTCTGGGAAGTCCAGAACCACCAGGCTACTGGCTCCGGCCTCCGACAGCACGACAAAGACGGCAGGCGGGTCAAAAGTTGCATCCTCCTTTACCATCGAGTTCCGAAACGTCGCCGAACGCATCCGTAGAGACCTGCTCAAAAACGTAATCGAGGAGAAATTCGGTACCGCAGCGATCAGGATCATGAACATTTTACGGGAGAAGGGCAAGCTGGAAGAAAAGCATATCTCTAAGCTCGCTCTTGTCTCGATCTCGGAGACGCGCGATCTGTGTAGCCGGCTGTTTCATGCATCGCTGCTATGCCTGCAAGAGGTGCCCAAGACCAAAGACCGCGACCCGGCCAAGACGTTTTTCCTGTGGTTTGTCGACGAGGCCAAGTGCCGTGCGTGGCTGCTCGACCATCTCTACCAGTCCTTGACCCGGCTGGGCCAGCGGCGCAACGAAGAGATGAGGCGGCAGATTCCGCTGCTGCGCAAAGTCGAGCGGACCGATGTCAAGCTCGACACCGCCGGCCTCCTCACCGAGTGGGAACGCGACACGTGGGACCGGCTGCAGACCGTCCTGCAGACGCTGACCGTCGCCGAGATGCGGACCGAGATGGACGTCTTCATCCTCCGCGATCTCGCGGCCGGCACCTACTCCATCGAAGACTGACCGTGCTCACTTGCGCGTATCTGTCTGGCTCCACTCCATCTCACTCGCCCTTGTGTGTGACAGTGTGAGGCACATGCAGATATTCGTTCACAAAATGTCACCATTACACTATCGTCAAATTGTTGATTGCGTATAGCGTGAAGGGGTTGAGGTTGTGCGAGCGTCAGTGCCGCATATAGTACGGAACCGCAGCTGCAGCAGGCAGGAGGTGCTTTACTGTTTTGGAAGCAGAGCGGCGAGCCTGGCTTGTGCGATGGCTTGCGCGCGCTGCTGGACGGCGGTGTGGCCGAGGGCGTGGAGGCGCTCCTGGTGGACGAGCTGGGCTCTGTCGCGCAGGCGCTCTTTCCAGCGCTGGACGGGGCGTGGTGCGGCGGAGGTCGGGTGGTTCGGGGAGGTGCCGCGGTGCGCGAGCGTTTCCTGGCGCAGGGATGCCAGCTGTGCCATCTGTGCGTCTCTTTCGTGCGCGGTGGCTGCGAAGCGGTAGAAGGCGGCGCCGCGGTGGCGCGTCTCGTGCGCTGGGTCGAAGTGGGTGGCTGCCGGCGGTGGGTGGATGGCTCTAGCGGCGGGGACGTAGACGGGGAAGCTGGTGGCAGGGCCGTACAGCGCCTGGGGCTCGGGGGAGCGTGGGCGGGGGGTTGCGCCGCTGTACTGTGCGGGGAGGAACTCGCGTGGCACTTCGCTCAGCGGTGCCGTGCGCGTCCGCCCAAACTCGTCCTCATATTCGACCATCGTGTCGTCGGGCGCGTAGGGCGTCGGTGCACGCTCGTCGTCCTCGTCCGAGCCGCTCTCCGCGGCCGCTTCAGCGGCTTTACGTGTCCAGTCGATGCTGCCCTGCTCCAGGAGGTCGTTGCTCACCCCACCGTACTTGCCCGCGCTCAGCTGACGGTAGAGCCGCGCCTTGCGCTCCAGGTTCGCCCGAATCGAGTCAAGCGTTGGCGGAGGCGTATGTTCCCGGGCATCCCCCCGCTCGCGTTCGCCAGCACTCCCGCCCCGCATCCCCACCTCGCCACCTCGGCCCGCGACAAACCGGGGATCCAGCTTCCGCTTGCCTTTCCCAACCCGCCCATCGTCGTCGTACACCGCCCTTGCCTTGCGCTTCCCCTTCACATCCGCTTCCCCCGCCGAAGCGCCCCTGTCCGCCCACTGCGTCACTCCGTGCGAGCCGGACTCGGCCTTCGCTCGCGCCAGCTCCGCTTTTAGGTTGAGAAACGACGACGAACTCATTCCGGCTCGTCAGCGTAAGTGTGCGGCCGTGCCCTTCAACGCACACACATGGAAACCTGGCCTAGTCGAGCGTGGGAGCTGACATCTCGCCAGACGGCAGATGGAGGCGAGGAGGTGATTATGGTAATGCGGTATCATTGGCATGCTGTTTCATCACAGAATTTCCAGCTGAATATTTCAGGTGATTAATGTGGAGCCATCGCATTGAGCCTAGCGCGGCGCCTATAGACATTGCCGACCGGAAAGCAGCGGCTCTTCTCAGCCGTCGCACTCCCGCTCGCTCGGAAAGGAGTCTACGTTGATCACAACTTGGACGATATGGTTGCACAATATGGCTGTAGAGAGCCCGCGAGTCTGCCACACAGTTATGAGGTATATTTGCTGTCAGGTGGGTCGGACGCGCCATTTACCGTAGGATCTGCAAAGGCTCGCTACGGCCCGCCCAGGGAGGCGTCGTTTAACGCGACGCAGACCGCGGCTCTGTGATGGCCGTTGTACTGCCGCACCGTCTCGCCCGAGGCAAGCTCCCAGAGCCGCGCGACATGATCGGAAGAGGCTGTCACGAGGTACGCCGAGTCCGCGCTGAACGCAGCGTCCCACACCCATCGTTGATGTCCCACCAGCGTCTTCTCCAGAGCGAATTCGTACCGCGAGGTGGACCAGATCTTCACTGTAGCGTCCGCTGAACATGTCGCCAGGTGGCTAGATGTGCCATAAATTAGAAAAGGGAGCACTAAGTCAACGTCTAGTCAAACCGGAAATGGTCCTTCCACAAGAAAGTGAAAGATACTTACCGGACGTCCGGGCTCAACAGGCATCTGGTGAGGTATTTGTCGTGGGCTTGGAAGGTTGTGACCGGTTGCAGCTCGGTAAAGTCCCCGCCTGCCGTCGGCGATGGACCACTTCCACCTGGCATGGCCGGTGGGGCTTGGTTCTGCGCATCGTAGCTGCCGTTCTGTATTCTCCAGACATAGACCTTTCCCTTGTTGTTACCGGCGACAAGACAGCTGCCGTCAGCTGCAACCGTAACGGATCGGATGGGAACGTCTTCCTCCGGTACCAGCTCATGGCTACAGCCATTTTGACTCAGGTCCCATACCTTGACGCTTCCGTGTTGATCGCACGAGACCAGCTCGCCCTGATTCGGATGAACCACCACGTCATTGACCGGCCCCCTATGATCGTAGATCCTGGTTGCGCGCGATGTGCGCAGGTCCCAGATCTTCAGCATACCATCTTCACCGCCCGAAACCAGCCACTGCATGTCGCAATGCCACGCAATGCCGGTAACGTTTCCGTGATGGCCGTCGAGCGTCGCTACCGGCTGTGCGGGAGCGCCCGCAGCGGCACCGGTACTGCCGGAACCACCCGCGCCGCTGGCTCCACCTGCGCTGCCGCCGACGTTCAGGTTCGGAGCACCTATCGAGCAGTCGTACAGCCTGATATGGGTGTTGGCCGCTGCAGCGATAAATCGTTTATCGGGGCTGATTGCAAGCCTATTCACCTGTGAGTCCGGATGTTGAATGGTGCGCGAACAGATTCCTGACCATGCTTCCCAGAATCGGATAGTGTGGTCATATCCTGCCGTCACGAGTACCACGGAGAGGGCATCCTGCGGCTGCGTTTGCTGAGCCGCTTGTGCCTGTTGCGCTGCCTGATGCTGCTGATGCACCTCCGCTGCATTGACTGGCGGTGACCGTCCCTGGATCGGAACCCTCGCCGGAGCGCGCTTCGCCGCCATGCTGTACAGCCGTGCTGCTAGCTCGGTGATGAGGATTGAGCGCCAGTCACCCGCAAGAATGTCAGTGCTGGCTGAATGGAGATGGTGGATGCGCAATCTGAAAGGCAGGAGCCTCGGCCAGGTAAGAATACCTAGCTACCCTTGGGTGCGGGAATCGGGTCCCACAGGTGTGGAGTTGAATTGATCTCTTTTCTCGCGCGGGATTCGCAAGGCTACGATTAGGCAAAGGTCGCAAGACTGGGCAGCATCACGTGAAGCGCCTTTTTTCTCGTCAGCGTTTTTTCAGAAGAACATGGCTGGGCTGGCAAGGCTCGCAAGACTGAGTCTGCACTATCCACCGCGGCTCTCTTCGTCCCCGACATAGCTACCGTATACTTTAGATCGACAAACTCGTCGCCGTAAACGAGCGCTTCAACGGAGTGCTGCCTTCATGTCGGCCGCTAGGTCCGTTGCACGCCTTGTGCGGCCGTGGGCTTCATCCACCGCTGGCTCTGTATCGTCGTCGGCGGCAGCGGCATCATCCTCTTCTACAGCGGCACAGTCGACACACAGCTTTTCTACAAACTCGACACATGCAGCGCCATCAACAGCAGTGGTGTCGTCGCTCGGCGGTGCAGCCGATCCCTCGCCAAACTTCCGCCACGACACGACCCCTGCGGTTCATCTCCCGCGGCTTGCTCGTCAGGATCCAATCCTGTATGCTGCGGTGCGGCCGCCACCCCTATCGACATTTGCAGCACTTGCGTCACGGCTAGGACTACTCCCTTCTTCACTAGACGCTGAGGCTCGTGATCGTCGGATTCAATTGGTATATCAAGCGTGTACCCATCCGTCTTTCCAGAATCTGATCGACCAAGTTCGCGCAAGTAATGTCCAGTTGGAAGACTCGGCCGTCGTTGCAGGACTAGCCAAAAAAGACGGACCCAGCGCACTGGATATCGCACAGTATATCGGTGTTGGGTCTCTGCTTGCCAAGGAGGGAGCCGCAGTGGAACACCATGCAGCACTAGCCACTGTTGGCAACTCTCTGTTGGGTATGCTGGCGACAGAGTTCCTGCATCTCCGATATCCGAATCTGCCTACCAGGGTGCTCAAAGCTGCTGTTTCGGCTTATGTTGGGCCAAGCACGCTCGCTGATGTCGGAGCTGAGCTTGGGTTAGGCGGCCAGGGTATTCTCCGTTGGAACAAACAAGCACGGGTGCCCACCGGGAGCAATCACGTACAGAAGCGAGGCCGAACGTCATCCTCTTCATCGACACCCGCATCTTCGGGCGAGCATCTTCGCACGCTTCTTTCCAAGGATGTGACCGCCGATGCTTTGCGTGCTATTGTTGCGATCATCTTCCAGGAGCAGGGCTTGTCGGCGGCCCGACGGTTCATCACTTCGCATCTGCTCAACCGACAGCTCAACATCGCCAAGTTGCTCAAATTCAATGATCCCAAGCGAGCCTTGTCGTCGACCTGTGCTAAATACAACAAAGAAGCGCCAGAATCCCGGATGGTGGCAGAAAGCGGACGTCTCAGCATCAATCCGGTCTTCATCGTTGGTGTCTGGAGTGGAGCGACCAAGATTGGCGAGGGCAGCGGAAGTAGCATCCGCATGGCTGAGTTTCGGGCGGCCGAAGACGCGCTACGGAGGCTGTATCTGGCGGAAACGCCGCTGGGCGACTTCGACCTGCCCAGCACCACTCTGGACCACCTCTTTGTCGGCCGGTCTTCCTCGCCATCGGCGTCACCCGTTCCACCGCAGCAACCTTTCGTCGCGCAGCCCCTGGGCGCTACCGAAGTGCTCGAAGCTGCAGGCAAATCGAGACACTGATTCTCTACCGCCCTTAACCCTCTCTGCATGGTCTTTGGACCGCTCATGAACGGCTTCTGCACCTTTTACGCCAACACGTCGGCTTTCTTTCTGGAATAGCAAGCATACTAATCGACTCTGACGCGCGGAGCTGCCATTGTGACTGATCCAAGGGGGACGTGCGTATTTTCTAACGGTGTGACTACAGGGCGAGTAGCAACTGGTCTGCCGCGAAAATGTGGGTTAGCGCAAGGTGATCCCAGAGAGACTGGTGTGTTGTGCCTTGCGGATGCGGTATTCCGTCGTGACTTGGATGGATGGTGCATGGCCCGTCTTCTGTTCGCTAGACATCTTCAAAGTCAGCGGCGTCGTCGTCATCGCTGTCATCATCATTTTCTCCGTAGTCTTCCGACTCGTCGTCCTGTGGTTCTTTCTTTGCTGCCGAAGACGGCGGTGGCGCCTGCTGCTGTTGTGCCTGTTGCCGCTCCTGGTCTCTCTTTTCCTGCTCCTTCCTCATGTCTGAATACTCCGGTTTTAGGCTCCAGTTGCCCACGTACGGTCCTCTCTTGTGGAGGTCGGCTATGCCCGAGAGCGTCTCTCGAAGGTAGCTTTCCGGCTGCTGCGTTTCTTCCCTCAGTTTCTTCAACGACCAATACTGCCACCTTTCGAAGAGCGTGAACAACAGATCGAGCAGTTCGTTCTTTGGGATTCTTGCAAACTTTTCGTTCGCAGTGCCATGGGTGCCACTACTTGCTGATTTCGGCTTTGCAGAGATGGCAGCGTTGAAGCGACTCTTTTGCGAGAGGCTGCTGAGTCCACCTCCGACACCGGCTACGAGCATATTGTGCCTGCCCGCATCGGCCGCATCCAACATTTTGATGGTCCTTTTGGGTTTGCTAGCCTCTTCCCTCCTTTTCCGTAAGAGCTCGCGATAGGAGTCGCTGATGGGAGCACTAGAGCCGATGCCGGTGCTGCTAGACTTGGTATCGGCAGGTGCTGAGCGAATCTGAGGTTGAAGGGCAGCCTCGTTGGTCACCGTTCCGATAAGAGCTGTGGATCTTCTCGTTTTCCCCTTCTTTCTTGATCTGCCTTCGTCATCACCGTCTGGGTCATCTGCAAAATCATCGTCATCGTCGTCGATCCCGTCATCCGAGTCACGACTCCGCTTCAGCAGCGACGAGGATGAGACGGAGCCGGTTTTGTCGAGTTCCTCTACCTTTTCCTTGAAAGTGAAAATGTTCCTCTTTAGCGTGGATGCCGAATCCGTCGTGAGTTTCAGGTCGTACGCTCGGGGGATGGTTTCCCAACGTGGATTCTGCGGCTTGCCTGGTTCGGTGGGAATGGGCGGCTGCGGAGGTTCGGGAAGTAACAGCTCCATCCTCTGGTGGCCGGTGTGATCTGGATCATAGACACGAACGGTACCTAAGCGAAGATCGTCGGTCCGAATGGAGCTCCAAGCCTGGAGCAAGAACTTGGGAACCTTGACCAGCCATACGGGGTGCTTTCCATGCGCCAGATCCAGGTCCTCGTCTGGCTCGGGCGAAAGACGGACGGCACGAAGATCAGCGTCGAGCACGGACGTGGATGCCTCCTTGGCTTGGTCCACTCGTGCTCTCTTCGCAGAAGAACCCTCCATGGGCTCTGCGATGGGTTCGATGTCGTCTTCGTAGTTGGACATGATGCACAGATGCTGGAGAGGAGGTCGAGGTGCGCTTCTACCCAAGGGAGAAGCTGGAAGACACGATCGGTGAGGCGATGGTTTGTGGTGGTGGAATACTCTCTCCACTTCAGCGTCCTCCATCGCCCGATTTATTGGAGCTAGCACCCGATCAGCACTTGGTCGATCTAAAATCAAGACGCGGGCCATCACACGTGGAGATCACCTCCAATAATTCTTATCGACCTGAACAGACAATTTCTTCTTATGACGTTGCAAAGGCCGCAACACAAAATTACCTGGTTATGTGGGCACCATGTCTAACGGCGTGCTAGCTGAAGCACTTCCTATAAAAGAATTGAAGTAAGACTGTCTACTTTCTTGGTGTGAGCGGTGAGCGATGGAGGGGTCGGATGGAAATAGGTTGTCAAGCTGAGCCGGATTGGTCGGATAACCGAGCTGCAGGTCTGCGTTGCCAAATGCGTGGCAAGGAGAGCAGCAGAGTTGGGCTTTAGGAGATCTTTTGCGCTCGCTACCGCCGGGAGCTGATATACCTATGCCGGCCCAACTCCCCCCGCCGCTTCCCCACCCCCCAACCTGCTTCAGCATGCACAACCGCTAGAAAGGCCCTCCCGTTCAACACCCTCGGTATGATGATGCGCAGGCAAGTTGCAGGACGGGCTGTGGGAGATGGCGTGGTACTAGTTCGGTGACGCCGAGACGGATGCGTCGCGCGGCATTTTCGCGGGAGACGGCATCCTGCCTACGTCTGGCGAATAAAAACTTTTAACTACTCAACCGTCGATTGGCACGAATTGAGCCACGGCTAAATCTAACCGAGCCCGTTGTGATTTTAGATTTGGTGGAGATCGAGCTGATGACGGCTCAGCCGGGACCCAAGGTCAGGATGGCACATGTGATTGGCACATCCCGCCGTCTCAAATCTTGCCGTCGACTGGCTTCAGACCGCCTTGCTCAGTCGCAGAGGCTTGGCCCCATGATCTGCCAACTGCTGTAGTTGTAAGGCATTGATTGCATCACAACGTGTGGGGTAGTGCCCACAGAAAACAAAAGCAGCCACATCATTGGCGCCCTTGCTGATAACGCTTCGCACTCTGCCTTTACTCTGCACGCTGCCTTTGCTCTGCAATCTGCCTTTGATCTGCTATCCGCTCTGCGCCTGGTACCCTGCACCCTGCACCCTGCTCCCTCCGTAAAGAAACCGCTTTGCCGATTACCGTGGCTGTAGTTTGAGCACTCCGCGAATGGCCTAGCGCCAATTATATTGATGTCTCGATAAGAATGCTTCGAGCCCCATAGCAGACTGTCTTCTCCTCCTTCACTGTCTTGCACACTCTTACCCTCTAACCGCCCATTCTGGCCGAGCTCGCTGGTCACTTTTCCTGGCCATGTCGTCCAAGGAAGCAGCCGCTCCTACAGAAAGTGCGCTGGCCGCCGAGAAGCACGCGCAGCAGCAGACACAGTCGATACATGACTATCGCGCCAAAGGCGGCCATCAGCAGGACGATCCTGCGGCCGGCTCGACCGCTGCAGGGCCCGTCGTCACCCTGCCCAAGAAGCACTTTTCTTCGCTCGCCCTCGTCGGTCTATGCTACTGCATTCTCAATTCGTGGACCGCGTCCAGTGCATCCCTCTCCATCTCCCTGACGTCCGGAGGCTCGACAGTAATCCTCTGGGGCCTCGTCGTTGCCTTCCTCGGCGTCATGGCATGTGCAGCCAGCATGGCCGAGATTTGCCACGTCTATCCGACGACGGGCGGTCAATACCACTGGTCCTTTTGTCTGTCCACTCCCCGATACCGATACGTGGTGGCCTACTTCACCGGCTGGATCTCGGTTGCGGGCTGGGTGGCGCTCACCGCCACAGCGAGCAGTCTAGCAGGCCAGTTCATCGTCGGTATCATCTACCTGCTTCATTCCGACTACGACTCAAAGCCATGGCACATTTTCCTCGTCTATGTCGCCTTCTCCCTCGGTGCCTGGCTCATCAACGTATTCGGCGTCAAGCTTTTGGATCGCCTTAACCGAGTCGCTATGGTGTGGTCGCTCGTAGGCGCTGTTGTCATTATGATCACTTGCCTGGCCCGCGCTTCGCCGCGCTACCAGTCCGCCAGTTTTGTCTTTGGCTCCTACACTAACCAGACCGGATGGAACAATGGCGTGGCATGGATCCTCGGTCTCTTGCAGGCCGCCTTTTCGCTGATCGGATCCGATGGAGCTACCCATCTGGTCGACGAGATCGACCGGCCGGCCGTCAATGCTCCCCGCGCCATGATCCTAGCCGTTGCCATCGGCGCATCGTCCACCTTTATCGTGCTCATGGTCTTCCTTTTTGTCCTGCAGGACTTTACCCGCCTAATCGAGTCGAACAACGGCGCCTTGCTCGAGATCATCTACCAGTCCGTTCAGAACAAGGCTGGTGCCGTAAGCCTGCTGATGTTCCCTGTATGCAGCATGGCCTTCACCGCCACCGCGCTACTGACCACCTCGTCGCGCATGTCCCAGGCGTTTGCACGCGACAGGGGCCTGCCCTTTTCGCGGTATCTGGCCAAGATCGACGAGAAGAACGAGGTGCCCATTCCGGCGCTCTGCCTGACTACATTCTGGGTCATTGTCTTTGGCTGCATCTATCTCGGCTCGGATTCGGCGCTCAACGCGATCCTGTCGTCGTCGGTGGTGCTGCTGCAGTTCTCGTACATCATTCCTATCTTCCTCCTCCTCCTGCGGGGCCGGCACGTGCTCGACGAGGCCAACGGCAACACAAAGCGCAAGTTCGACCTCGGCCGGCGCGTCGGCCCGGTGGTCAATGTCACTGCGATCCTCTTCGTGCTGTTCACCGACGTCTTCTTCCTCTTCCCGCCCGACCTGCCCACGACGGGCAGCAGCATGAACTACACCGCCGTCGTCGTTTTTGTCGTCGCCGTCTTCTCCATCGTCGGCTGGTTCACCGACGGCCGCCGCAGCTTCCGCGGCCCGCTCGACATGGACGAGATCCTCTTCCGCACCCGCGGCTTCGGCCGCTTCGACGCCGAGCAAGCCGAGCAAGCCGAGCAAGCCGAGGCGCCCCCCGCCAAGCACGCCTGACGCGCCGTCTGCTGCAGCCACACACCGCCGCCTGTGCAGGCGTACTTAGATATGTAGAAATACAAATATTATCGAGCACCGCTCGGAAATATATGTGCGGGCCGGCGTGGTGTATATGTGGGGAGCGGACTGGACCGAGGTGCAGGCGTGGGGTGTATGCTGTATGCCGGCATGCGTGTGTGGATGCGGCAGGGGAAGGGCGCGGTGTGTGCGATGGTTCAGATATACGCGCTCGCCAAGGCAGTATGCGTGTGCACCGCGGCGCACGCGGCTATAGGTACAAATACAGGTGTTATCGTCGGGCAGAGCCCGATAGTATGGATACCAGAGGTGGCGAAGCGTGTCGTGCGAGTGGGGATGCGCACGGAGGTATGTGGGAATCGACGGCGTTAGACAAGGCCCCCGGCGCCCGGAGAGCTTTTGATCTTGCGGGTCAGCGATTTCTTTGGCGGCCGCGACGCCATATCCACGTCCTCGACGGTGGCGTTCATGGGGCTTGCGGCCGATGTGGATGGCTTCCTCTTTTTGCTAGTCTGACCACCCTGACCGGTCAGGTTCCACACACCCTGGCTGTTTGGCGTGTTGCTGGACGACGAAGCCCCCGATCCACTGCCGCTGGCACCCGAGTCGAGCTCGCTGAAGACGGCGTTGGCGCCTGTGTCTGCTGAAGGCTGGCCCACCCCGGCGCTATCCTGGCTGTTTAGGAAAGCAGCCGTGGTAGCTGGCGAAAACGCAAACGAAGGCGATTCGCCGATACCGAGGCCCATACCTGGCGGATCTTGATAGATATGTCCCGGACTAGTGACACCCCCGCCAGGCGCCTGCGATGCGTCGACAAATTGGCTGAGGAAAGAGTCGACGTCAAAGTCAGACTCCATCCCACCCAAACTCGAGCTTGGATTCTGCGGGCTGGTCTGCATGGACCCATTGACTGTTGGAGGGTCCACACTCGTCGGCGCATTGAGCGTGTTGTCGCCGGCTCCAGTCCCACCAATGCCATTGATGAATGCGTCGTTAGGATTGGCAACGGTAGCGGCGCCGAAAGGCTGCGAAGCAGCAGGGTATGTAGCGGGCGGCTGTTGCCATCCCATCGAGGCATGTGAAGATGAAGCGGCAGAAGGCATCTGATTTGCAGAAACAGCTTGCAGGATATTGGGATTCGAAGAAAGACCCTCTATAAGTGCGTTGATGCTCTTCTCCACCTGGTTGGCATCCGTAGAGGCGTTCTGAAGGTCTTTTGTCGCGCGTGACAACGAAAGGGCTAACTGCTGATTGTTGGCGTCGGCACCAAGGTTGTGGGAAGAGCTCTGATTCTTTGAAGGTGATGCAGGCAAATCGAAACTGGCTTGTGAGCCGAAGCTCGGGCGAGCAGGTGATTGGACTAGAGCCTGGGAGATACCAGCCAGCCGAGCCAGAGCATCGGCATCCAGGCCTAGTCCGTTACCAAGACCGGCAGAGGAGTTATACTTGCCAGAAGCGGATGGCGGTCCGTTGCCGCTCCCAGCTTGGTGGCTTGAGAAACGCAAAGGGTTCTCCTCATTCGACCCTGAGACGTTGCCGAAATAGTCACTTGACTCGGATCCACCTGCACTGGCCAGTGCCTGCTGTAGAGCGACGACCATCTGTGGGTCGAGCTTGAGACCACCGCCGGAAGCTGGGCCGGTTGCCTTGGAGCCCTGGTTAGCTAGACTGGCACCGAAGAGGCTGGCCAGCCACGCGTTGCCCTCGCCCGAAGCGAGAGCATTCAAGACCTGATTGCTTGCCTGCGACGATAGCCGGCGCGAGCCACCAGGCGTGGACGTAGCATCTGACGTGAGATTGGCGAAGTCTACGCTGCTTTTCGGGGGCGAGCCGATCGTGGTGAAGCGTGAGCCACCATTGGTAGAAGATGGGCTGGCACTCTTGTTCTGGTCGCCGTTGTTGGCCTCTTGGAAGCGAAGGTGCGATGGCACCACCTCCATGTCTTGATCCTCTGCCGGAATCTCTAAGTCTTCAAGACCACGGATCACACTGTTGGATTTGCCATCCTCAATCATCAATCTGCCCTTGCGCTGCTGCTGAGGCCGCACACCTACCCTTCGACCGCCTCGACCCTTACCGGAGGATTTCTTTCCCACCACCGGTGTTTCGCCATCCTCTTGGTTGCCGAACACACCAGCGAGAAAGCGGAGGATCTTGTTGATGGTCTCTTGCTGCCTCGTGGCACGCTTCCGGCTTTCCACCGCCTCTTGCCAAAGATTCTGATTGGAGTTCTGCAAATGGCGCAGATCGGAGTTGATGCTCGACTGGGCATTCTTTATTGCATTGATCGCGTTGAGAACGCTGGCAAGTTGCAGGGTACCCTCGTTGTCAACGTCGTCGTTCTTGCTGCTGAAGTCGGTGCGCATGAGAGCGTTTGTCGGCATGAGTTCTTGTCCGATGCTGCTACTGCCTTCCCGCTCAGACTGATGCTCCTTGTCGTCTCGGGGGCCCTTCTTCCTTTGCACTTTGGAAAGCCATTCGGGATGGTCTCGATGGAAGTGGGGGTTAGAGAACTCCCAAAGTTCGCTCTCTTGAGGTGAGTCGTGTTTGAGGGCACCCTGTTGGAGGTGCGGAACCTTGTGAAAGCCGTACATATTGAGCTGCCGAACAAAAGACGAAAAGCGGTTATGCTTGAAGAAGCGTGGGAGCACTTCGTCACCAAACCGAACATGGTTCGGTACGAAGAAAGAGGCACCATCCGGTGACCAACGGATCAGCTCGTCCGTGTTTGGATCATCGACCATGCTTCGGAGCTTGTTGAGGAAAGCGGGATTGTTCTTGTTTGTAGGGACAGCCCGGATCGTATCTCCGGAAGAAAAAGCAGCTGAAGAGGATGGGGCGGCATTGGCGGCTGATGTAGTTGGCGGTAGTGTACCCATACCAGCAACAACCGGTGCCACTTTAGCGCGGTGCTGAGCCTGAGACGATGAGTCGGGTGCGGGCGAGATCGAAGCGGACGCTGTTGATGTGATGTCGGAGGGTTTGATGACTGGCGAAGGCGACACTGTGACGCTTTTTGATTGAAATGGCTGGGATGTATTGGCAGGAGGTCGGAAAGGCTGTGGAGGTGAGCTATATGAAGTGCCTGGGCCGATATGCTGCAAATGGCTGAGGCCAAAGCGCTGCGACTCTTCCGGCGACATGCTGCTGATCACAGGTAGATTGACCTGCGTAGAGTCGGTCGTGGTCATGTTCGTCGCAGGTATTGGAATGTCAGGCTTCAGAAGAGAAGACAAAGTAGCTGTTGCATCTGGAGCCATGGTCGGGAGGTTCGACATCACAGTGTTCGGCAAAGGCGAGACCGCTTGTGGGGCAAGATTGGCGGCGGATGCGGATAAACCGGATGCTGAAGGGGGTGGCATATCAGGCGGCACAGGGGCCACCTGAGTTTCCGGCGAGGTATGTCCAGGGCTGAGAGAATCTGTCGACGCTGCAGCAGGGGATGCACCAGAAGCCGAACCTGGAGTGGGTGTCGTGGAAGTAGAGGCAGTAGCGTTGATTGGCGTAGACATCACCTATAGCTTGGCCTTGGAGACGAGTGCGCTGTACGAGAAGAGAAGAAGGAATCGGATGACTCCGCCCTACAGGCCGATGGACCAAGGAGCCAGAGCTTTCTCCCTTGCTACTTTCCCTGCGGCTGCGAATTGCACTGCGCGTGTTCGCGTTTGCCCGGCACGCGGCGGTAGTCGAAAAAAGGTGGTCCCTGCTGCAGCAACGATGTTAGGATGGCTGGTGCCCGAAGCTCAGCCAAGATGGATGGATTAGGAGACTAGACCTTTGGACACAAGCCCACTAAGCGGCAGAATCGGATCGTGTCGGCGAAAAGGAGCGGGCCAGCAGAGGTAAGGACAAGTTTAAGGTGTGATTGCACCTGGTGATGTGGAGAGCGCCCCTCCTGAAACAGAGACAGAGTTGCTGGCGATAATAGCAAGGTCTGCGTCGGACTTGAAGGTCAGTAGATAGGCCTAGCGCCGGAGAGCCTTGGTTGTGAATGAAACTGGAGGGGAAGCTGGTGCTTGGACTAGCTGATGGTTGATGATGTATTGATTGGCAAACGACTGTCAGTGAGCAGTGGCAAGGTTGTGTGATAACTGCTGTCTGAGCACTAATCAATATCGACATACCAAAGCTTTGAAATTTTTGCCTTGGGCCTCAGAGCGAGATAGTCAGATCGGGAATCGGCCAAGCGCGTTACAGAGCGGGTAGTCACGACTGTCATCCCAGATCCATAGCATGAGATGATGCCCTCTTGCCCGCAAAAGCGAAATTGTGATTCGAATTAGACTCTGAACCCGTTAGCTTTATCGAAGACCAAGGTTGGATCAAACTGTAATTGCGCATACGTAGACGGATGCAGGGCAGCTTCCATATGCGGGTCGGGTTCACACCCTAATTGGCGCTCTCCCAATACTTACTAATAACCAGTACTAGTACCATAATTACTGTTCCATAATTACTGTTCGTCGACACTACAACGTGAAAGCAGCCCCCTCAACCCAGATATGACTGTTGACTGTAACTGGCATTTATTGTGATTACTCGACCTTGTGTGGAGGTCTCAGACGGCTTCATTTGCTTTCCGTGTGTCGACGTGGAACATGAGCGAGGGAGCAGGCAGATGCGGAGAGATCGTGATGTTCATGCTCAGTCGCAAGGTCGAGTTGACAGCACTCATAGTAGTCTATCGGTATGACTGAACATGTGGATTGCGTCAACCGATGCCGCCAATCTCCGAGCGCGCAGCAAAACAGTTTTTACAAGGTGAGTGTGAGTGTGAGTTGAGGCGTGGCCTTGGTAGTTGTACGCTGCCCGTCGCGATCGCGACATGCATGGGTGTCAAGTGGGAAGCCGCTGAGACTTGATTCAGCTCTGCTCGTGGCGATCATCGATCAGTGCCGAGCAGCTAATATGAGTAGCGCAAGTAGCACAACGAAAGGTCTAGACCTCCGTCCCTACCCCGATCCACATGAGCCGTGTCACCGACACTGCACACCAATTCGCTTGGCCATGTTTCTTTCGATCGATCGTAGCAAGCGTGGGGGTGCGCACTCAAGCATCTGCTCCCAAACCACGCCTGCTGCATGACTAGGCTCACCGCATCGAAGCTTCTAGAATCTTTCAACGGGTATCTCGCCCTGGTATCTCGCCCTGTACCCCATCATCGCTCAGATCCTTCTCTGTCGGAAAAGCAGGCAAGGATCGGTTTGCGATTGCAAGAGCAGCAACGAGCGCTAAGGTAAATGTCCATAAACATGCTTGGGAACGGATGAAGTGCGGATCAGGATACAGGTTACGGTCGAAGTGTGTGAGATCGCCATCAGCGAAATCCAGTACAGCTGTCTAGTCGCCTGACTCTGGTTCTGGGGTGTTTGCTTCGGATCAGGCGTGCGCGCTACCCGACAGTGTGTCGTCGATAGCCTTGTTGATCGTCTGTTTTTTGGATTTCAGGTCTGCGTTGGGGAACGCCGCTGCCAATCCTTCTCGGACCGATCGCTTGGTGACGTTCATAAGGCTCGCTTGATTGGCCAGATAGCTTTGAACTGCCGCGCGCAGCTCTTCGTCCGTCGGGTCGCAGGCGTCGCTGGTCGGTAACGAGACAGGGGCACGTGCGGCTGCAAACGGGTTCGTCGAGTTAAGCGTTGAGAACGTCGATAGCCGCTGCTGACCAGCGCCCACTCCGGCGTCTTGCTGAGACCAAATATTGTTGCCAGTGTTCTGCTGTGAAAGCGGTAACATGGACTGCCTTGGGTTGCCCAGGCCGATGTCCGAGTTCGAAGGCGAATGTGGCGCTGAAAGAGGGTTTGGCATCATCGTAGACGGCATCCCATACACCGATGCCGCCGGGTTCGAGAAAGCTGGCAAGCCGTACATGGAGGCTGATGACCCAGGCAAACCGTACATCGATCCCATAGCTGGCATACCGTACATCGACGGTGTACCACCGAACATCATGGAACTGGAAGGGTTGCGCGATCCAGCTAGCTGAGACATGGCCTGGGATCCTTGCCGCGAATGCGCCTGTTGAACCACATTGGTGTTTTGGTAGTAGTCGCCTCCTACACCTTGTCCACCGTAGTCCGAGCCTGCGACCGAGCCTGCGTATGCACTTCCAGCCTTGTACAGACTCGGCGGGCCGCTGGGCGGGATAGCGTACGAGTTGCCGAACGGCCCGCTGGCCCCCGTCATACCCGAGCGAACAGAGGGAGCTGCTCCGTCGTCCCATACTTGTCGTTGGTACTCGCTGAAGCGCTTGACAGGGATCATGGTGTCATCGTAGGGTTCGTCATCTGTACCGGCAACAATCTTCTTGTTGCCTTTTTCGCCGACCACGATACGTGTGTTACCCCACGAAAAGTCGTCCATATGCCAGAAAGAGTAGATGGGCAGGAAAAAGGAGAAGACCGGATAAGCGAGAATGTAAATGATAAGCCATCCGATGTACTGCCACTGTCGCTTCAACAGGAAAATGATGACCTGTAGACCGTAGACAGCTGCGATCATCGCAATTGAAATGTAGGGGATCGGACCCGTCCCTGTAGCTACGGTTACGATTAGATAGATCAAGTAAACGGCCGTTGCAGGCAAAATGACGGTACCGAGTAAGTCAATGAAAACAATGAAACGCATCGAAAATAGACAGAAACCGCAGAGCTCTGGCATCAGCACCAGCTCAGCCAGATTGTGTATGGTCGAGTTGATCCACCGTCGTCGTTGTGAGAGCAAAACGCCGAATTGCTCCGGTGCACTTGTATGTGCCTTAGCGTGTGGTGCAAACTTGGTACGAAATGCAGGGAAGTTTTTCAGTACGAGGGTCGTCAGATACCGATCTTCACCGAGATGCAGCAGGTTCTTCTTGTGTAGAGTGTCGACCTTATTCTCCGAGTATTCGTCGATGATCCGATTGGAAATAAAGAGCGGCCGACCTTTGTCGGAACTGCGGATCCGATACATGGAGAAACAGCCGGGTAAACAGGTGACGCTGCCGAAGAGAGACTCAAAGGCCTTGGAAAGATGATGCGAAATGTAATATTCGTACACCTGAATCATAGTCCACCAGGAACCTTCGGCGTTGTCCAGCGTTGTTTCACCACAGATGGCAATGACTCTTGAGTCGTCGGCGCAGTTCGCTACAAGACGGTTGAGACCATCTGTATCCACTTGTGTATCGGCATCAACCATTAGAATGTACTCGTAAAAGGCCGGATCGATGCCAATGACGTTCTTCATTTGGTGGTAGATCTCCAGCTCGAGTGGGAACATAGGTGCATCAAAGTGAACTCGGTTGAGATATCGCATCAACAGGATCTGCGAGTCTCGTTTACCACGGTTGCCTGGCCGCGAACGCTCGCTGGGCCGACCGCACTTGACGACAACGATATAGGGAACAACATGACCTTCGAATTCGTATAAACCAGAGTAGACCTTGCCATAGTTGAGCTGCTTAGAGCCCTCAGCAATAGATTTGAACATCAACGGTTCTGGGTCGATCTTCGGATCGACACCAAGGATGTCCAGCACGATCCGCGGTGTGGAGCGGTCGTTTCCGCTACCAACGATCATTCCATCGCAGATCAGAAAGAGAAGCTTGCGCTTGTCGTCGTACTCGAGACCCGCCAGCGAGTCGATCGTCTTACGCAACTCTTCTTCACCCTCGGTATAACATGGGACCTGGCAAATCACGAATTTGTCTTGCTGCTCGGGCGTTCGCTTTGTTCCCAACTGCAAAGCGGCAATAAATTTGGCAAGTACGGTGGTGACCAACAAAACCGAGAAAGCGAGCAAAAGATAGTTTTGCACCTCGCATCTTGCTGTTTCTCGAAAATCTGTTTTCCCGACGAGGAAGACATTATCGAGACAAGCTTGAGTTGCTCCTCTACGATCCACACTGAGAGCACTCATGGCTTCTTTGAAATCGTTGGTGATGTCTTGACCAGCTTGGCTCCTGAATAAGGAAGAAATGGTTTGGTCCAGGAACTCGTAGTTATCATTGTTCTGGTTGATCGACAAGGTGTTTGTATAGTCGGTAAGGTCGTATACTTTTCCGTCTACGATGGCCCAGTTCTTGTACTGGCCTTCGGTTGAAATCTGTTTTTTCGAAAACACGTAGTATCCTTTCCTGTAGCGTTTGACGTATGGCAGAAAACGGTTGGGATACCACTCGATGTCACGGAGCTTAGTGGTGGTGTCACTTTGGAGTGGACCTGAGGTGTGAACCGCCTGGACAATCGAGGCGGTGTTGTTATCAGAGTTGGTGAGGGCCAAAGTCGTGTCGGTCACTAGCGTCGCGCACCCGACTGAGAGCGGCACGGGGAAGTATACGGTTAGGTCTTGACCGGCCAGTTGAAGCATGGTATCTGAGCTTGTCGGCGAATTGGCGATATCAGAGTGGTCTCCCTTGTAGAACTTGGTAAAGTCGTAGACCGTTCCGCGAATGGCGGCATAGTAGTCATTGTCTCCAGCGTGCTGGCTCAATTGGCTTGGATTCCAGGCCTTGTCATAATCGGGGCATAGGATGCGCCCAAAGCCGATAATGTAGAAGAGAATGATACCACAGAGCCAGAAGATAAGAGCACAAATGGTGAATTTTTCTCGCCACGCCAGTTGGACGTCAGGACGTTTCATTCCTCCGCACCGTGAAAGGCAGAAGCTGGGGATCCACCAAGTGGTCAGCCACGTGAGCCGCACCCACCACTTCCGGACGGAGGTGGTGGGCACTTCTTCGACAGCATCAATGGGGCGGTTGGCAAGGTCGTCATCTTTTTCCAAAGTACCAACCAGAGCAGGGTTTGCCTCGCCATACGCCCTCTTGTCGTAGTCGGCCTTCAGTCCGGCAGTTTCCATTTGTACATCTCGGTGAGGCGATATCGTATCAAGCGGTGTCTGGAAAGGGTTCGACGAATGTGATGCAGCCATGGTTAGAGCAATGCAACGGGATGCTCAACTCTCGCGGAAGCACTGGTACTGCTGCTGAACGGATGGTGAATTGTGAGATAGACAAAGGAGATACTCTATGTCTATCGGGGGCTTGAGTTCCGTTTGCCTAGACGGTGCGGAGGTGAGTGCAAGCAGTATGATGGAGATAGAATTCCGTGAGCCCGGACAAAGGCATGAGCAAGGGTGGTTGTTGTCCGCCTATCCCAATGGTACTCTTCACAAGATGGCTCTAGGGTGGTTCTACCAGACGACTGGCGTCGTGACTGTGTCCAGGAGGATGAGGGGCTGTATAAGGTTGCTGTCGAGGTAGAGAAGATGCAAAGTGGTAGTGAATGGCCCCCAACTAGTGTAGTGGAAAGGACAAGGGGGAGCGGAAGGCAGGCACGGCCAAACAGCCAGCAAGCAAACCATGGAGGCTTACATTCCTATTTTCAGGACAAGAGCCAGCGGAGGATGTTTTGGAAATCTCGATTCAGGGTTCGCCCCTCGCTTGCTGAGAAAGTGTTACCTTTGGCACTCGAACATTCGCGATTTGATAGAAGAATCCAGTTCATAACATAAAGGCATACAAGTATATATCTTACTCCCAAAGGCACGATATGTAAGGCTAGGCTGGGGAGGTCCGTTGTTTCGCATATCTTGCCAAGAGTTCAGGCGCTGGCTGAATACACATAGTAGTTCCACGCTCAAATGTAGGAGGTAGGATACTCAAGTTTTGTCTGCCTCCGTTGCCCCATCGGCGACAACGTTCCGGTAACACTAGTCGTTAGAGACTTCGGCCTGATCGCTTTCTTGAGCAGAGCAGGCGTTCGTGACCTCCTCCCTCGTTTGCTTTTCTGCAGCTCAATCGTCGTAGGTCACTCAGACACCATATAGGGCCCAGGCTAAGTGGCGCGCTTTGGGTCTTCAAGTAAATCCATTCACGCGGCAAGCACAGTCGGGACCGCAGAAAGAACGACACGTAACGAGGTGTTCAGATGAGGGGCTGTCACTTAGCTAGCCTGTGTAAACCCAATTCGCGCGATGTGAATCAATCACCTTTGATGGGCTTGCCTGTAAAAATATGAAAGCAGCGCAGTTTCCGTCCGTCGCCTCCATATATTTCAAATCCAGGGTGTATGGCGGTACTCATCGTAATTTGACGACACAACCCAGTACGAAAACTACGCAAGCATGTACTTGAGCACTGAGCGGCTGTACGTCTTCGCATGCCTCCAGCGCTGAAACCGAAAAGCCTGCGCTACAAGTGGTCGGGCCAACGCTCGAACCGCTTGTGGTGATGTATGCACCCCTACGTGTTGTAAGTGCTAGTAGGCTGTCGATACAAAGATACAAAGCAGTCCCGGCACGATGCTTAGGCACAGGGACATGAAACCGTGATACATGCAGGCTGTAGTCGCAGTTTATACCAAAATTGTCAACCTCAAACGCCGCTTACGCTACATGGCTTTCGTAGTTACGGTGTTCCGTGGGCGCGCAGATGCCTGGCTTACGTTCATGTTTTGTCTCAGATGTGTCGAGGTGTTCTTCTAAAGATCTGACAAAAGTGACAGTCCCAGACAATGTTAGGTTTCGGTCCATCATTGTCTCGTGCGAGATTTTCAATCTGTTGTTAGTGGAGAAGAACGAAAGAAACATGCCTCTTGTCGACCCTGGATACTTCAACATTTGCTGGTGGAGCATCACATCACAACGAGACCTTCCGGCAAATCCACCTCTCAGCATGGCAGCGGCTAGCGCGCAAGAAGAAGCGGGCGAGCACTTCCGTATGCAGGCGCCCAGATCCGATCATGGCGGCTGGTTCGAGACCACGGTGCAAAAGCTCGGCTCGTACGCGCATACCAGCACCCCCGCATACTCACTTGCTGTGCTCTTCGCAGCGTCAACGCCCTTCGGATTCTCATCACCCGCGCAAGCAGCCGCCGAGGCAGCTGTGAAGTTGCAGCAGCAGCGGGAGCTTGCCAGTGCATCGCCGGCCAGCACTGCCCGCGGCAATTCTGGTCTTGTGGCTCGCATCGTCGCAAACGCCCAGGCTCAGAAGGTGGCCGCAACCAAAGTCAGTGCACCGACACGAGCTCTGCCACCTTTCTGGCAGTTGGCTTTTTTCGCTTCCGCATTCGCCACTGGTGGATACATCATTGACCAAGGGGATGCTTTGAACGGGAGTGGAGTCGTCACAGCGTGGTCCCTCACCTACTTTCTTTTTAGAACGATGCCTACGTTTCGCCAACTTCCTCAGCACCCTCTAGCCCTAGCGCTCTCGGCCGGGGTGGTATCAGTTGGTCTCGGGATCCACGGGAGCCACTACTTTGATCGGGCAAGCTGGAGCGGCGCTATCCCTGCCTTAACGCAGTACGATCGGCATCTGGACGAGACGGGCGTGAAGGGTAAACCGAAAAGTATCTCCTACGATCGCGTGGGTAGGGAAAACTCGGCATTCACCAGCATCTTCGACGGCCCTTCTGTTACGCCAACGTCGGCATTATCCGAAGACCAAGCGCGAGAGACATCCGTACCGGCCCCACAGGACCGTTACACGCTGTCTGGTGACAGTCGGCATAGGAACAACGACGAGGCACGCAGCATGGCATATAAGCAACGGCAAGCCTAGATCTGCTCAGAGAGTACCTAGCTTGAGTCAATATACCCTAACCACATGGGCATTTGCAGAGCGTCAGTACGAATGCGCTCGCCATATAATTCCGTAGCAGGGCACGGAAGGTGACCGGCGATCTGGCTGCGCAACAGAAGCGTCTGATGAAACCGGCAAGCAAAGGTCTCCAGAAAGGCGACTGCGATGTGACGGCAGCCATCCGGAAGATTGCGAAGTTTTACGCTGTCAAGAACGAGAGGAGTACAATTATACCCTCATCAGGGCACGGCGCAGAGCACGGCGCATGTACCCCACACAACAGCCGAACGCGGCATTGGTCCAACCCCGATGTGTAATACAGTAATGGACCTGCGTCGACCGGCATGGGCATCACGATTGCATGGCGACCAGATAAGGGGAAGGCTGCTGCCATTCGGTTTTTACTCATGACGGAGCCCGTCAAAGCCGTTTGGAAGAAGGTCGCGTGGCTGAGACGGTCGCGGCCTGGCGTGCGTGCCTGTACGCCTTCGGCTGCTGTATCGGGACAGGACACACATTAGCGCCTGGGTTGGAATCGCTGGCTTGACCGGAATGGACAGCACCGGCCTGGCCCTGTCGAGCTGATAAGCGTAAGCGCCAGGTCAGAGGCGTGGAGCAGGAACACTTGACCTGCAGCGTAGGACGGAAGCGAAGCCGAGATTCCCGCCACCGACCCCACCGCTAAGAGTGTACAGCACCTAGTGTGCCGAACTTTCAAACGCGGCAGGAGTGTGAGTGTAGATGTCTATCAAGTCGCAGTCACAAGTTGGCTGGATCTCCTTTGCCTCGCGAACCTACGGCTGCTTGCCGTGACATGATAGGTCCGCGGAGGCATAACGGGGTAAAGTCATGAATTTCAGCGCGCGCTGATCCAGACAGCCAATCACAATCGTTCGCAATTATACAAAGTTATGTGTTATGGTCGACATGATTTGTTCGAAAGCGCGCCCAAGTGAGCGGCTTTAGAAATGCGGCAAAGTTGTTTCGGAACAGCGACCGCCGGCTGCATCGTGTCTGAGTTGCAAAATTTTCCCTAAAAGGCTATTCAACCCGCATATTCACATTTGCGAAGGCCTCTGCTCACTGTCCCAGCGCATATACCAAAGTTTGCATTGATCACAAATCAATTCCCCAACGCAAGAACGCGAATTGATTCGCTGCTTTCGCCGAACGACCAAGTAGGAGGCCTACGCTCCTGCGTTTGGAGCTCTATTAGTTTACCTGCGTTATCAAGCCTATGAACGCTCCTGAACGTCGCCTACCCTTGGCTTTGGTGCCTGTGCTGCTTTCGAGCCGCGGCCACTTTCTTCGCTTACTACTGCTGTTCTCCGTGGTTGCCTACGGCACTCGCTAAGGAGCGGTTTTACTGCACGACGGAGACAGCTCCAATCCTTCTGCGCTTGGGGCCGCGATCTGGCATTGTCCACCACTCGCTTCTGCCTCATTTGATTCATTACGGCCGACCGCGGAAGCTCTGTCCTCGGCGCTACGCTTGTACAAGTACAGTCACATGGTCCTTTCCTTGCCCAAGACAGGCTAGCTTCGGCTTGTACACCGGTTCCAGCAAAGCCGTAGCCCTACCGCACGCGATTGCCTTATCTCCCCCTCCCCACCGCGTTCCGTGAGTGGTCGCTTCCTGTGCGTTCCTGGCTCGCACCGCGTTTTTTCCTGAGTGCTTCTGCTGGTCTTCCCCATTGCCTGTACTGCGCGAAAGAGTATAAAGCGATGCAATACCGCGCCTCGTCGTCAGATTGAATGCCCCAAGTCGTGACCCCTCCTGGTTGTTCTTCTTCTCCGTCTTTAGATAGGTTCAGCTGTCGGTCCCCATTCCCTTCCAGTCAGCTGCCGGTTTCTCATCGTCTGTTTGAGATCTCGTGCTTTCTTGCAGCTTTTTTGACGCGGCCTTTCACTTCCTTGATTTCATCCGTCCCGCGATGTCGTTTCTAAAAAAGAGCTGGCTGACCGGCGGGTCGCAAGAGAAGACGGAGGAACCTCATCAAATAGCGATGCCTGGACAGGGCGTTCCTGGTTCACAGCCTGTCCCGGCTCACTACGACCAGCCCATTCGCACAGGAATCTCGCTGGAAGAGTACATGTTCTACGCCCGCATCCAGCGTGAGCAGGAGAAGCTTTACGGCGCTGCTGGCATTGCGATTGAAGCCGATGCACCCGCTTCCACTTACGCCCCTTACGATGAGAGCAAAGGAGGCTCCGACGAAAAGGTCAATGCTGCTGGCGCTTCCAAACCCATGGTGAACAACATCGATGCTTCCGCATTCGACCAGCTGGAAGGATTGTCTGACATCGAGAAGGAGCGCTCCAACGCCCACCGCGGACTCAAGACGGCTACTTGGCTCGCCATCTTTTATCTTATCACCACCGATATTCTCGGTCCTTACGGTGCGCCTTACGCTATGTCGCAAAATGGCTGGGTCACTGGCAACGTCCTTTACGTTGTGATGGGCTTCGCTGCTTTTGTTGCTGGTCTAGCTTTGTCGAAGCTCTTCCTTGCTACCGATTCAGCTCGGTATCCAGTGAAAACATTTGGAGACCTGGGAGAAAGGATCGTCGGTTACCCCATCCGATACCTTTTCAACCTTCTACAGACACTTCAGCTCATCATTAACGTCGGTTTGCTCTGCCTCACCAACGGCCAGGCACTTAGCCAGGTGATTAGTGGAGCGCCCGGAAACGCGCACCTTTGCTTCTCAGTCTGCGTCGTCCTCTTTTCCCTGGTCGGCATGGTTTTTGCACAAGTCCAGACCTTCAAAGGGCTCGGCTACGCTGCCAGCACCGCCGTATACCAGAACTTGATCATCGTCATCGTGAGTATGATCGCGATTGGCATATATGGACCTTACATCTATGGAGCGCAGCAGTCGTATGGAACCGACTATCCGTACAACAACCAGCCTGTCATGACCGCAGCTTTCGTATCTTACCCGATTGCCACAAAGATCAACGGTATCATGAACATGGTTTTCGCCTACGGAGGCGCTATGATTTTCCCCGAACTGATGAGCGAAATGCGACGACCCATGGATTTCTGGAAGGGCATGGTGTGCGCCCAGCTTTTCATTTGCACCATCTATCTGGTCTATGCCAACGTGGTCTACGCCTTCCAGGGCCAGTACGTCCTCGGTCAGTCGTACAACGGCATCGCCAAGTATTCCTTCCAGACGGTGTGCAACATTCTGGCGATTCTCTCTGGTACCATCGCAGCTGCCCTTTATGGCAATGTCGGCCTCAAGGTCGTCTACGTTAACACGGTCGAGATCCTCTTCAAGGGTCCCGCCTTCAATTCTCGTAAGGGAAAACCCATTTGGGCGGCTGTGTCAGTGGTCTACTGGGCGCTTGCTTTTGTCATCGCCTCGTCCGTTCCCCAGGTCCAGACCATTTCGGGACTGATTGCGGCAATTGCCATCATGAACTTCAGCTACTCGTTCCCCTTCATGCTGGTGCTGATCTACTACATCAAGAACGATGCTATGGAAGGCGACACGCCTTACACTCCCGGCCAGCCTGCTGTGCGGCAGGACACCTGGCGCCAGTGGTCACGCTGGCAGAGAGGACTGTTTGGCGGCCTATACCACGTCTCCCTGGGCTCCACCCGCATCGCCATCCCCGGTATCTTGGTCAAGGCTCTCCTTCTTGTCGTGACCCTTGGCTCGTATACCCTCTCCGGCCTGGGAATGTATGGCTCTGGCGAGTCGATCAAGGAAGTCTTCGAGTCCACCGCAGCTGCCACCTCGTTCGGCTGCGCGGCGCCCGTGTAGTTCTCATGCCACAATCATCACCCGCGCTACACTATCCATACCCAACATCGTCCGTCATAGAAGGGTCTCGATCGTCAAACCATTCCTGGCTGGTCGGAAAAGCCAAGGGAGGAGCGCGACCGTTTCTGATCTCCCTTTCCTTGTTATCTATTCTTCATCACCTTGTGCCGGCCTTGTCTATCAGCATTTCTTTTCACGGCTTAGCAATATGATTTGGCAAAAGAAAACTGGCCACCAGCGTGTACTCCCAGCTGTAGTGCACATACCGTTGTATGCCTTCTCCAGGCTAGAGCTGTGCCCCTGTCCCGTAGACTGTGAAAGAGCCTTGTTTGGGCTGAGCTGCACCAGGCTGGGACTGCGAGCAGATCCTTGTAAGACCGCAGAAGCGTCCTGCGTTGCTGACCGACAGTGTCGAGCCCACGCGCAAGATAGACCACCGTCATGGGTCTGACTGACTGAGCTCGCTTTGGTAGGCCATCCAGCCGACAGCGGTATGTGGCGGCAGGCAGGAGGCGCTTATATTGTTAGATTCGATAAGTAGCCCAGCTTCGGCTTGGCATCGAGCCGTGCGCGTGTGAAGTTGAAATTGAGACTGAGACTCAGCCCGGATCTGACCCCTTGTGTCCATAGCGGAGCTCATATGGCCCAGCACCGCCCATACTGTCGTCAAAGGCCGCCTCATCACTTCCTCCTTCACTATTCCCTTTCTCACCATCACCCTCTCTCGTTGCAATAGCATCGCTCCCTCGACTATTGCGCCCATCTGTCAAGGTAACTTTCGCTTTCTTTGTCACTGCTCGTTTTGCCGCCACAACAATCGCGCCACTCTCTGATCTGTTCACCAGTACATCTGAAGGCTATATAACTCGGCACTCTCAGCTCCTTGTGGTCCGCGGGAAGCGGCATCACCATGGCTCGCTCAAATTCAGGGCCTCGGCCCCGGTCTCGCCGATCGTCGGAGCTCTTTGCAGCGTTCAACGACTCAGGCGAGCATGAGCTGCCCGGCTATAATGTGCTCAACTCTGCCCCTGCCCCCACCACAGCACAGCCACTAAGCGGGACCGCAAGCTCCACGAACGCTCGTCTATCCTCCGAAATCTTCTTTGATGCCGGTGACGCCTTGCCAGAAGAGCAGACCTTCTCTTCTACATCAGACGTACAGGACCCGCTCGGCGCCAATGATACACGTAACACCAACGTACAACCCCTGTCACCCGGCAGCGGTTCACATAGACCACCTCCTGTTTTCGGGTCGGCGAATCGTGCTACAACAGCTTACGACTTCGAGCGGCCTGAATACTTTCCCACGACCACTAGACGCCCACCATCGTTATCTCATAGCGATCCCGCTGGCTACGACCCCGCAGCTGGAGCCGCGTACTCCGTTCCTGATGCAGACGACTCTGCCGATCATCAGGCCCTAGAGATGAATTTTGACCCCGCGAGTTCTTCCACGAATCTCAATCGAGGCATCAATAACGGATACAGCCGCGTCTCGACCTCCGGGGACGGGGCGCCGCCACGCACCAACGAGCTCTCCCGCAGCGATCGCATCCGCTTTCTTCTAGGTCGCTTTGGAAGCTTTGTGGGCATGGGTATCCCAGGAGCTAGGTATGCAGCTCTAACGCAAAACGCTGGCTCCGCCGCGGGACGTGGTGTCCATCGACCTCGCGTTGTTGGCGGCGGTAACGGCCAGGACGGAGTATTTGCCAACCTGAGTGCAAAGCCAGAACGTCGCCGTAGAGGTCATGGCGCCGGCGGTACGGACGATAGGGGCGAAGATGACGATTTGGAAGAAAACGTTCAGCCGCCGACGTACGAGATTGCTGCTGCCGATGCCGTGCCTCAGTATTGGGAGACCACAATCCTGGGCGGAGGAGTGCATCCCCTTGCCAACGGGCTCGGCTGGACTCCCGGCGGAGCCCATGTGGGTGCTATCGAAGACCTCATTGTCGAGGGGCTCCCCCTCGGCAATTTCTTCGGCTTTGCATGGAATCTGCTCGTCTCCATGACTTTCCAATTTGTGGGCTTCTTGCTTACCTATCTTCTCCACACCACTCACGCAGCCCGGTGCGGCAGTCGTGCCGGTCTCGGAATAACGCTGATACAGTATGGCTTCTACCTGCGTACCAAAGTCAGTGAGGTCAGCGATGGGAATGCAGGGAACGACATCTTTGCAAGCAGCGGCGGATGGCTCGACGACAGCCAGGATGCCAGTGTCGACATCCGGCGTAGGGCAGGGCAGCCAGCCCCCGAAGGCGCGACCACGCTGGCCGACCTATTCGCCGCGCAAGCCGACGGCGTGCCAGTTAGCACCGGAGATCAGAATTTTACGGATTCGATGAGCCAGTCGACGGAGTGGCTGGCCTACGTACTGATGGTCTTGGGCTGGTTCATCGTGCTCTCGAGTATGCTCAGCTACTGGCGGATCTACCGGTGGGGAAGGTCGCTTGTCAATGCTGCTCGACGAGACCAAGACAACGCAGAAGGTGCCGCGAGCGGGGTCGAGGCTACAACTCAGGCCAGCGCGGCCGATGGTGACGGCGCTAGCCCCGCCCCGGTTGGTTTCATTTCGCGGTTTCGGTCTGTTATGAGTGCGGGCCGGCGAGGCAACGGTGCCGGAGCCGGGAGCGGCGAAGACTGGCTCGTCTTTCCGGGCCTCGGCCACCGCCTGGGCGCTGCACGGCAAGCTGCCGGGCGCAGATCCACACGTACAGAGAGCTACCATCACCCGACGAGCATCGACGATTTGGAAGACGAGGACGGCTTGGACACACACGATGCCCGCTTGATACCGTCCGAACGAAGGTTATTGCATAGTATGCGACGTTCCGGGCTTTTGGGCTGAGCGACTCGCAACACCCAGCTTTACCCCTGCCGCCAATCCACCGCGGATGGTTGCCTAGATGACTAGAGTTAGCCCGCTCCGGCTGTATAGATAGGGCGCTACTTTCCTTATTGCCGCTGTTGTGCGGCCTAGCAAATACTCAGAGATCACACTCGTATGTGCCGCTGATCTATGCTCTCCCGCCGCGACGGTTGGTGCAATAGGAGCATCGGCCGCTTAATTGACGATTCTTATTGCGTGCTGTGTAAGAAGTGTGAAGCCAACAGGTCGACGCTGAAAATCGTCTTTGCGCCGCGTAGCGGCTGTCGACTGCACAACACACGAGCAGTACGCTTCAACGGTATCAATTACGCTAGTACTGGTCAAGATTCGGCATCATTCAGCTTCGCATTCAGCTTCGGGAGAGTTCAGAGAGGGCTACGAGCTTGTTCAGCGAGCTCGTTAGGGGTTACGATCAAGGGTTGGGGGAGTTGGCGCGGCTCTGGTCGGTGAGGCCTGCAGTGAGGCCCGGGAACTGGCCGGCGAAGGACTGGAGGGGCTTGGCTGTGGCGGCGAAGTCGCCGCAGGCGCCGAAGGTGGCGGTGAGGACGGGGGCGAAGGTGTTTGCGACAAAGTTGTCCATCACCGCACGCTGGGCGGGGGCAAAGTTGGAGAGGAAGGTGGGGGTGGTAGAGAGGAGCGCCTGGCTGAGGAAGCAGCCGAGCTTGCGCGGGTCGGCGGCGAATTCGGTGACTGCGGTCGCAGCGCCGCCGGTGAGGTCGCCGACATTGATGCCGGCGAAGCTGTTCACGGTGCCCGTGTTGCCGCCGACGGCGGATGTGCTTGGGTAGGCGGCGATCTGCTGTGTGACGGCGGTGAGAATGTCCACCATCCCCCACTCGTTAAGCGGATGGCGCTTGTAGAACGGCGCTGGGATGCGCTCATGCCCGTACGTGTATTTGATCTCCCCCTGCGGGTCGCCCGTGTAGCTGAACCACGACATGAAGTTCTCCGGCGACAGATAGCCCTGCGGGAACTCTTCGGACTTGTTCGCCATCAGCGCAAAGACAAAATGGTGCGCCGCGGGGGTGAACGCGACGCCCGCATACGGTGGCGAAAAGTAGTTGGGGTTATTGGCGATCGAATACAGCTTGCGGCGGTGCTGATGCTCGGCGAGCGTACTCGGCGTAATGCGGCCGTCGTCGGGGTACTTTTCGCGCGCCAGGTCGAGGAGCTGCTTGGCGAACTCCGGGTACGAGGCGCAGTTGTTGTTCGCTCCTGTGGGCTGCGAGAAGTCGCCGCGCGTGATGCTTGCATCGCCCTCGCTGCGCAGATGGCCCAGTCCGCAGATGCCCGCAGGCTTGCCCAGCAATGACTCCTGCACCGCCCCAAGCGTCGCCACCTTGGGCGAGTAGCCGCCGATCGACCACTTGCCGCTAATTGGGTCGCCGTTGAAGAACGACGTCGCCGTCTGCAGGAACAGCGTCGCGTCCTGCGACAATCCCATCGCCCGGTGGATGCCGTTGATCACATCGTCGCGGTTCACCACGCCGTCACGGCTGATAAATCCCTGCAGAATGCCACACAACGTCAGTAGGAGTATCTATTTGCGGCGACAAATATACGCAGGGCGACCTACGTGGTTGGCTAGCGCGTTGAGGCCCGCGCAGGGACCTCGCTCATCGCCAGGGCCCGGAGCCTGGAACGCATGCTCGCCCGTCAAGTCCACATGCTGCAGCTTGGCGTCGAACGTGTAGACCTTCGGGCTGCCAAAATCGTCCGGGAACTTGCCCAGCGGGGGCACACCCGCCCGCTTGGCGTAATCGGGAGTGAGGACACGCATCGCGTCGTCGACAGAAATACCCCGCTCCCTCATCTCTTTCAAGACCATCACCGGCCAAGCCGCGGCCTGACCAACGAGCAGAACGGCAGCTGCGACAAAGGCGGCACTGAATCTCATGGCGCTGGGTAAGATCAAGATGGAGAGATGTGTTGGGATATGGATACCGTCCGTCTACCCCGCACAAGGCGGCCTACTCTTGTACCTTTCGAAGGCCTGCTGTCGGGGCATCCTTGCGGAGTAGTGGCTGCCTCGCGGCTTCGAAAACACAACATCGCCATACGGACGCTTACATTATGGCAGCGAAGGCGTAGCGGCTGGAGCGGTCTGCTCTACGGTTTCGGGTAGCCCATAACAAGGGATACAAGGCCTCGCGAACCAAAACAGTAAACACGCATCGCCACTGCCAAACAACGCAGAAGACAGCGAAAGCCTGCAAAACGGAGCGAAAGGTGGAAAACAGCTGATCCTGGTGTATGTTGCTCTTGGGTAGCGGTCACCACCCCTTGCTGTGCATTTAGTGACGGTGGCATCCCTCGTGAGACGGCGCAAAGTTACTCGGGCAGAAATGCCGCAGTGACAGGCTCGCTATTGCGGAGAAGGGGTGGGCAGATCGACCGAGCATCGGCCAACAAGTGCCTCGTTAGTCGGCAAGAGCTGGGTTCGGCCTTTGCACAAGCAAGGCTGACCCATCGATCCGGCCCCGCTAGTATTGAAGGATTCTGAATGCACGGCGCCTGATTGGATGCGGAATCAGATGGCGACGGACGGACGGCTGACGGCGTTTGCTCGACACACAGGGTGCGTAGGTCGGCGTTTATGCGTGGATGCTTCCTTGCTTGGCACGGCGGCTTAGCGGAAGCGCAGCGTCTGGTTTGCCCGCTGGTGGGAGCCGCCTGGGCTACGTCTGCGCGCAGTCAGTGCGGTGCGTCGTTGCGCTCGAAACGCACGGCCTTGGCCGGGGCAAGCCCACTTCTCGCTCGCCACAATGCGGGGTGTTCCGCCCGAAGCGAGACTCCATTACCACTGCCGCCCGTCGTCGACGTCAGAGGCCGAAGGGCACAAAGCAACGCGCGCGAAGCTCCCTCAGCGGCAGCGCCCCAGCGGCTGCGCGGACCAGCATCGCGTAGCCGACTGCTGGAATCCCCTGCCGATCGACATGCCAGGACGGCAGTGACACCAACACCTGCCTCAGCGCATAATCGAACCATTTCGCCTTCCAAGCGAGATCTCACAGCACAGTGACACCCCCATTCGCCGCTGCCTCGCCAAAACATCCAGCCCACACTCGCGGCGCCGAGGTCACCCTCCTGGCACCCAGCATAAGGCAGGCGAATCTTACCAGTGCGGCTGACCGTGCAAGCAGGGTCTGGCATGAGTGGGGCCCCATGACTGACAGACTTGGCGGCGTGTGGGGTCCACAGCCACACTATGAGTATCAGCAGGCCTAACATGCGCCTTGACAGCAAATTCGTGCGGTCCCGCGACAACGCTGATTGCGCACATCTGTATCGTCGGGCGAAAAACGGTGGCCGTGATCAGCCCAACTCCAGCACCTGCCGTAATCGCGACTCCTCGCGAGCGCCCATTTGGCAGGCAAAGTATGAAGACAGATGACAACCATGCTAACACCGTCCCGACCGCGGCTTGAAGCAGGCTTGCAAAGACTCAACGACTGAGGTGCGCTGTTAACCCATGGCAAACTCAGATCTCAGTGAATCACAATGCTCTGGCAGCATTGGTGATTCGGTTATCCTCTTCGGAGCCGAAAGACTCACACTCGCACTCATCATCTAGAAGCATTATCGCCTGTGCAAAGCGATCTGGGAGTGGCAGTCCATGTGAGGTTCAGAGGGGACGACAGTAGTTGGACGGGAAGATCCCTGTGCGGGCACCGCTTTGGCCCCTCCACCACATCTCATCTTCGTTTCCGAGCACTTGGATGATGTCACCAATGCGGAAGGACAGGTCGCCATCTTCCTGGCCGGTGAACTCGTATAGTGCCTCAACACGAGCTGGAAGCGATTGCGAGCTGTTACTGCCGCTCCGGTCAGATATGACCGCCGCGGGCGCCTGGGTGAATTCGGACTCGGACTGGTATTGCTGTTGCAAACTTGTTTTCTCTTGCTCCGCCGTTGGAAAGTGCGCCGGTGGGGCGGTGTCGGTACGGTGGCCGAAAGGATTCTGGCCTCGAGACCCAGCGGCGACCTGAGGAGCCGATTCCGCGGATTCGTGGTGGTAGCCAGGGACTTCACTGAGGTTCTTGCCACCGTGCACATTGACAGGTGCGTTGGCGAATCTGGACGTTGCGGAAGGACAAGGTCAGTGTCAGCAACGCCCAACGGGGCTGATGAGAGCGCTTCGTACTTACTCGTAGTCGGGCGGAAGATCTGCGTAAGACTGGGCGCCGCGAGCAGCAGTTTCGGGGTGCCCAGCCGTCGCGGCCTGGGGCGGAGGCACCCTACGTCCGGATATGCTGCCAACGGCATCAGCTGATGGTGCCGTCTTGTGGTCGTGCTGTCCCCAGTCTTGCTCGGCATAAGCACTGGCTTCCTTCATGTCGTCTTCCGTCAAGTCCAGATCGCCAGGCGCGGTTCCGTCCGGAATCCTGTCTGTGCCCATGATCTGAGGCCGGCCTTCAGCAGCGTAGACGGCCTGCCAAAGCGGCACTACCGCTGGTGGCGCGGGCCGCTGCAGTTGGCCCGAGAGAATTTCGCTGACCGTGATGCCGGGTGAACTATAGAACCGCGCATTCTCGTCGTCGCGCTTCAAGATGACGTTGCCGTCCAGCTGGATGCCCGCGTAGAGGCCTTTGGACTTGACGTAGGACCAGCAAGGGGCCGCTTCGATTCCGGCGTCCAGCATCGCCCCATTGCCCACCGGCCCGCACGCAATGCTCAGTTCGCCGCCGAGGCTGAATTTCGGACCCTTGAAGGCGTCTACAGCCTTCTGACTTCGCAAGACCAGACACACGTCATAGATGTCGAGGCCGAAAAGGAAGCCATAGCCAATGGTATGAACGAGGAGGCCCGAGGGGGCGGACCAGCTACCGTCGGGCAGGCGGGACAGGACGACGCCCGAGCCCGAGGCGCCCGAGACGATAAGGCCGGTGCGGAAGACCGTAAAGATGGCGAGGCCGTGCGCCTTGGCAAGGACCCCAGGCGGTATCTTGCGGATCACCTTCTGTGTCTTGCGATGGTCGTACTTGTGTGGATCCTTCTTCTTTTTGCCCTTGGCATCAACCACCGGCGCCGGAGGAACAATGGCGGCCCGGTCATTGATGCCATCGGCATTGCTGGCATCCACCTCAACGGCAGCACCCTTGTTCGCGAACGTACGCAGGATTCGCGCGGCCTTGTCGCACTCCAGCCCTAGCTCCGTCGGCCAGAACGACTCCGCACCAAACTTGCCCGCCTTCCGGTTGCTCCATTGTCCAACCGGAGCAAGCGCATTCCAAGCACCCGTCTCGACCTTCTTAAAGCCCTGCTTGAATTTGTCCCACTTTGGGTCGTCCGTATTGAGCGCCTTCCTGAGGTCGATCGGCATTGTGGCGACGCTGTTGCCTTATGTGGTGGGGGACGATGAGGGGCAATCCGCTGCTTGAGCGCGGCTGTGCTATACCATGTCAACATTCACAGCCTCCACCATGCGGGGCCAACCTGCATCACATCCGCGGATATGATATGCTAGCTGTTAGATTTCGTTGGGATAGTGACATGCGAAATGCAGAGCCAAAGCAGGTATGGAGGGTATGCGCTTGCGAGATGAAAGCCAAAATCATTACTACACATGATCGTTGAAAGCCGAGAAAAGACAGTGGAAGGGATGTAGCACCCAGCGCTATGGAACAGAGTTGCAGGGTGAGACGCGGCAGCCGGTCGTTTAGAGGCCGATCTTCTTCTGTCGGTAGTACCAGCGGATACGCTCTCGTTGCCACCAGGCGATAAAACCGGCGACACCAAACACGACCACGAGGACAATAACGGCGATGGCGATCTGGGCGCCCTTGCTGAGCCCACCCTTCTTCTTTTTAGGGTATGCCGCGTCCTGGGGCTGTCCGGACGCTACATTGGCCGCGCCCGAAAGGGTCGTGTAGACCGGGTCGTCGGTGAAGTTCCTCGCGATGCGCGACAGGGCGGCAGCAACGAGCGGGGCGTTGTAATCGAGCGCGACTTCGGTCTGCGGGTAGTCATCGCGAAGGTCGAAGAAGCGGCCCCTCTTATCCGGCCCTCCGACCACGGCGCCGTACAGCACATGCGCTTCGGAGGGAGGGCTGGTATTGATATTACCAATGTCGTTCCCTCCTGAGGCCGCGGCAGAGTGTGGATTCTGCGGGCTGTTGGGATGGAGACCAACGATGAAGGGCCCGTTGTAGTCGTTGGCACCCAGAAGATAGTCAACCTGCTTTTTGGCCAGGGAGAGATAAGAGCTTGTTTTCGCTGAGGTGGATGCGAAGCCTGAGTACGTGTCGGCCATGAACGCTGCGTTGAGCGCTGGATTGAGACTGGCCGAAGCACTGTCGCCTGCCCAGTATAGCAAGCCATCCTTGGTTTGGGTGACGGAATCCATGTTACCATTATTCAACTTGTCGAGCCATGCCTCGGCGTCAGTACGAAACCTGGCGGAATCGAGCCCCAACGATGCATTGTGTTGTGCTATTTGGGTAGCGAGGATGGGGAGGGCCGGTGCTTTGCGGTCCCAGTTGAGGGCGGCGTTCGTGGCAGCGGCTGTGCCAGTGCTGTCCGGATAATAGTGCAAGCTGCTATCAATATAGGTCCTGTTATTCGTAGCCAGTGCGAGGAAGAGTCCAGCAAGGACAAGGTCATCTTGATAGTCGCTGGAAGGATAGCTCTCTCCGGCCTGAGGAGAGGCAACTTGATATACCTGCATAGGGGTGCTTGTCGTCGCTAGATCCCATAGACCTTCAGCATGCTGCAGAAGCCCTTCCGAGTATGTACGATTGCGGAGGGAGGGAATGCCGCCTAGTGACGGACCATCGTTACTGGTGGGAAGAGATGCAAGGCGATCGCTGTAGAGATATGCGGAGGCAGCAAAAGCGGAAGCACAACTAGCAAATGCATCCGTACCGGGACTGTCGCGGGTGATGCTAAAGGCGGGTCGAGGGGAGGGGATGCCTTGGTCGCCACCCCAGTATGAATCGTCAGTGGTAGGATTAGCGACGAGAACCCAGAGCGTATTAGGGTCTGAGTGGGCTTTGCTGAGAAAGTCGAGACCCCAACGCAAGGTGGAATCGATGTAGGCATCTTGGCCTGTTCTAGAGTAGGCAGAACCAAAACTGAGTGCACTCCAAGCGAGAGAGGTCAAGGTCCAGCACAGAGGGTAGGTAGCCTTGATATAGTCTCCGGCATCGAAGTAGCCACCGGATAGATCGGTGTTGTTCATCGAGCCGTCCTCTTCACAGCTGCTGTTTCTCCATGGGACACGGTGATTACTGGGAAGAACCCCGCTCCTTTGCGCGTCATAGAACCACAGAGCATTGCCAAGCAAGGTGGAATAGTGCGGATTGAAACCGGCGGACGTATTCGCTTTTTGTGAGATGGCGCCATCAGACGAAGGAGGCGGAGTAAAGACGCTGGATGGAGAGATCTGAGCGTCGACGGACACTGTCACAGCGGAGAGCGCCAAGAACAAGACGAGGACGAGCCTTCTGGGGACCCGCCACATCTTAACGCTTCAACCGGGAAAGCTGAGCCCGCTGCCGTCTAGAACGGGGGGGAGGTTCGATGTTGAACAAGTACGGAAGGCTGATCTTTACGGCATGCTTGGCGGTGGCCTGCACAAGTGAGGCAGAGGAAAAAGTGGAGGGAGGAGCAGAGATCCGGGGTCCAGGGCGGAAAGAGGATACTTGGAGTCAGAAACGATACGGAGGTAGGTCGGAACAGAGGGGAGCCAAGGGCTCAGACCGACATGGGCATGGTGTCCCGCCAATAGACATCTTGGCTCGCGCTGGCGGTTCTTTGCAACAGGATCGCGTTGCTATCCCTTACATTGTGACTTGTGACTTATGACTGGTATTCATGACTGCTAGTGTGGATGGAGATGCGACGTAACAACTCACTTGCTGCATCGGGGCGGCCATATCGATCTCGAATCACGATTTCGATCTCTGGCCCGGCATGCATGCTATATTTGTTAGACCGAGGGGGATGTATGTTTCTTTCTCGTACGAGGGAGGGGACATCGGAAAAATCGCCGTTTATTGTTCAAACAGAACCAAGTGAACAGATCTCGAAACGGCAAGCGGCGCATACATTCGTTGATTGTGATTAGGTTGGATAGAGTTACAGCAGTAAATGAACGGTGGAGTCGTGCGTCTTGTCTGGATAAGGTGTATGGCTACAGTGCAAGATGCTTCGCATTTGGAAGAGCAGCTGTGACTCGGTGCGTTACGTCAGACAAGCTCAGCTTTGCTGCAAGTCACACAGCTTCGACTCACAGGATGCGTACCACGTCGTGCTAAGATACTGCCACATGCACATGCTTGTGATTCCCGGCTGCTGGCTGACTCGACCAAGGTGCCGTTCCAGCCTGTTCGCTTGTTCGGTTGACGGGTGACTCGATTAAGCGACGAACAAGTCACGCTTTCAGTCCCACTGCCTAGAGTGACTCGGTGCTAGGTACGGAAGCTACCCACCCGACCCTACTACTTATGTAGTCAGAGCGTTGCTGAGCCCAGGTCCGCGGAGTGTAACTACTGCTTTACAACCCACAATGATATCAATATTGGTGTTCGCCACGAAGAAGGAGGGTAGCACGCCTTCTAATTGCATCAATAGGAAGGTGTGCGTTCCCATATTTGCACCGACCTTTGGGTCACGAAGAAGCCCTCTTATTCAATCCGCTTCTTCTTATCCTCTTCCTCATCGTGACTCCGATTGGCCTTCCTGACGCCCACCCATGCATTGCTCGCTGCATGTTCGAAGCATGTCAAGCAAAGTCAAAGTCTCTCAATCACATATATTGCCCACTGCCTCCTAGACTCTATTCGATCCAGTTTGTCGTCTTCTTCAGCCTTGTCGTCGTCTTCTTCAGCCTTGTCGTCGTCTTCTTCAGCCTTGCCTATGCCCTCGACAGATCCGTTATATCTCCATCTTGTCGCTAGTTGTCCTTGCTCATCGAAGTCGATGGACCTGCGCGCCCAGCACTCGCTAGTTTTACCGGCCGCCCTCGCGCTTGGATATCGTGTTAATCAAGCATGAACATGAATCTCGAAGAAACAGTCAGGCCCCGCTTCGACAAGGCTGCAGCGCAAAGTCGCCATGTTCCTTCCACGATGCATCTGCCCTTCTCAATATGGGGTATACTTGCGCCCGTATCAGAGCTGGATCATTATATGTTCGCCACAGCAGCTGTTGCTGTTGCACTCCTCATCGTGGTCTCCAGTGTATCTTGGCCAGCGTCCTCTTCGAAGCGTTCAAGCGTTACAGCATATGAGCGTTTCAGCCACTCCTTGGATACTGACCTTGAACCGACGAGTACGGCCGATGACACGTGTGATTCTGTTGCAGAAGACAAACCGTACCAAATAGACGACTATCCGAGCTTGCTTGCCCACGCCCTCGGCACCCCTACAAGTCCCGAAGCATTTGTTGCCAAGAGGCTACGGATCAACATCTTGATTGCCGTTCTGGCCGTGATTGGTCTGGCTTTGGACGCTGCCTCCGCGGTGCAGGTCCTCGTAAATCACTCTCGCTCCACGGCGCTGCCCACTTCCTTTTACTTTATCACATCAACAGCCGTGATGAAGGCCTTGATGGTCATCCTTGGGCTGCTAGATCCGCGTTTGTCGGAATTGGGACGACTAGGCGCCATCTCTTTCCTCTCCTTGGTTTATCTTCTTGCCCACTTGCTCACCTTTCTCGCAGACTACAAGGATGGCTCCGAAAAGAGGCCCGACATAGGCCAGCTCCTAAGTATTCTATCTTGTGTTCCGATCTTCATCGTCGCTTGTATCAGCCCGACTGGTCCAAAAATACAGCTCAAAGCCGAAGGCAATCTTGCTGCTCGGTACGCAATCAGGACACGGACAACAGGTGGATCCGTAGCCCAAATCGTATTGGGCTTTGCGGTGCTCCCTGTCATTTCGAGTACCTATAAGAACAATAAAGTCACGGAGATGGATGTTCCCGGCGTCGATCGGACCAAAAGGTCTGCTATCCTGGGCGAGCAGATCATTGAGATATACCGTCAACAGCTGGAAAGGAGCAAGCAGCAGAAGCCCACGTCTCGGTCAGAGGGAACCATGGCGTGGACCTTACTAAAAACCCTACTTTTATCGCACTCGAAACTACTTGCGACGCTAGCAATTCTGTTTATCGTCACGACGGTCTCGTTCTACCTCCCCAAATTAGGCCTTAGCTTGGTTCTCCGCGCCATGGAAGACTACGAGGCTTCGCTTGGCGATAGCGAGGACACGCTGGAAAAAAGAGCCAGAGCAACGCTTCTGTATTCGGTCGCCTTCTATTTGTCTTCGGTCTGGGAGTCCTTTACCGTATTTCACTACTTCAAAGTAGTGCGCGTCGAGCTCCAATCTCTCCTTCAGACACAGCTGACGACGCTGCTCGCCTGGAAAAGATTACGGCAACGTAGCGGTGGCGCTGCAGCGTCCGTCTCCGCCGACGCCAATGCTGACACGGTCGAGAAACATGGCGGTGATGCGGATAGCGACGTACTTGGCAGTGTTACAGCTCCGAACGCAGATGACGCTTCTGTTTCGGCATCAACACCGTCTCAAGTTTTGAACCTCATCACAACGGACGTGTACCGAATATCTGGCCACACCGATATGCTGGCCTTTGGTTTTATGGGTCCATTGGAAGTCATTATCGGCGGCTACTCAGCCTATCTTCTGCTCGGGAACGGTGCTCTCCTCGGCCTTGCAGCGGCTGCCCTTATGCAACCTATAGCGATCTACCTTGGGGCTCTGACGAAGCGTATCGACGAGAACCTGCAAAAGACGCGGGACAAACGCGTCGCATTACTCTCCGAGACTATCCGTGCCATACGGATGATCAAGTACGAAGCCTGGGAAGATCAAATTACTGCCAGAATATCGTCAGCACGGAAGGAAGAGCTCAGGAACCAGGCCAAAGGCTGGATTATCCATACAATCTTTGGCGGATTCTTCACATTGACTCCCATGGTGATCATCCTTGTTTCTTTTGGCTACTACACGCTGGTCGAAGGTAACCAGCTCACCGCTTCGGTGGCCTTCCCCGCGGTCGCTGTTCTGATGGAACTGAAGTGGGCGGTGGTCCAGCTTCCCAACGTCTTCATGGACTACATCATGTGCTGGACCAGTCTCAAGAGGGTCGGAAAGTTCTTGGAAACAAGTGAAGTAGACATACCTAGTACCGCTGCACGCTCGACCGATGTCAGGAGCGCACCCTGTCGGGACCCGCAGGTGATCACGTTCAACGACGCGCAAATCACATGGCCCCGCGAAGAAGTCGCCAGCGATCTACTTTCGAGCGACCCTGCTTCTGGGACAAGCCGCCTCGACACTTTTACTTTGCAGATCCCGTCAGTGTCACTCGAAGTCGGTAAGACCAACCTTGTGTGTGGGAAGATCGGATCTGGAAAAACTCTCTTCCTACTTTCCTTGCTTGGCGAGGCGCAGATACTATCCGGCACCATCCAGTGTCCTCGTTCTACACCTTCAGCCACATTGTCTTCTTCGTCGCCTGCAGGCTTCACTCACTGGGTCGATCCAACCTTGGTCGCATATGCGGCTCAACACCCTTTTCTTTCCAACGCATCAATTCGGACGAACATTCTTTTCGGCCTGCCGTACGACGCACAGCGCTACCGTACGGTCGTCCTCTGCTGCGGCCTGAAGCCGGATCTTCGCATTCTCCAGGGTGGTGATCGAACTGAAATCGGCGAAGGAGGAACTAACCTCTCGGGCGGCCAGAAGGCAAGGATCAGCCTGGCTCGGGCCATCTATTCGCGTGCCGGGACCATCCTGATCGATGACTGTCTGTCAGCACTGGATGCGCATACAACCAAACATGTTATCAACAAGTTGTGGGGCGATGAGGGCAACGAGAGTCTCCTAAAAGGACGAACGGTCGTCCTGGTCACTCATCATGTCCGCTTGATGGCGGACAAAGCAGCAAAAGTGCTCGTTTTGCAAGAGGGCAAGTCAGTCTTCTGCGGTAGGTCTAGCAGTTTCCTAAACAGCATCTGGTACGCTGGCCTCGGGAAGGAAGAGAAAGAAGAAGAAGAAGAAGAAGAAGAAGAAGAAAATGAACACAGCGGCGGTATCGATGGGGAAGATGATGACGACGAAGAAGGTGGCAATGGCTGCCTCAGTACACCTTTCGATGCAGAGGCCTCCATCGCGCAGCAATCAGGCGCTCTGAAATCTCCTTCGGCTGTCAACCTTGCCGCCGAACAAAGTACGATCCCCAAGCGTGGCCTGAAAAAGCGTCGGCCGTCATCATCGTCGATTAGCCGGTTGTCTGCATCCGATCGCACGGAACAAGAAAACGCGGGAGCAGAAACCTACAAACAGATTGCAGATGAAAAGCGCGCCGAAGGTCGCATTTCGTCCCGCGTCTACGTCGGTTACATCAAAGCTGGAGGTGGACTCTTGCTTTGTTTCGTCATCTTCCTGTCCTTTGCCAGCGCCGCCTTCTCTGACATTTACTCCAGTTGGTGGCTGCGGCTTTGGACAGTCGCATCCTCTAAATCATCAATCGAGCCGCACAGCAACGAATGGTGGATATCGCGATGGGTAGCGATTCAGGCATTCCAGGTCGTTAGCGACGTCGTCGGCTATGCGGCGATTTGCACTGTTTCGTTGCTTGCCGGGCGTCGCTTGTTCGATCAGCTTCTGAGGAAGGTTCTATGTGCCCCACTCAGTTTCCATGATTCGGTACCATCAGGTCGCTTGTTGAACAGATTTGGTAAGGACATGGAAACGATCGACAGCTCGATTGCGCAGGATCTGGAATCAGCGGTCCATAACATCTTATTCGCTGTGGCAGCGCTGGTGGCAACGTGGATCGGCGGCGGGTTCATCGTGCTGGTCGTTCTCTTGATCATGTCGCCCATCTTCTATTATCTCACTGCAACTTTCAGTGTCGCTGCACGCGATCTTAAGCGACTGGACTCCACCACCTCTTCACAGCGGATCACCTGTTTCACAGACCTAGTCACCGGAGTGATTACCATACGGGCCTACGGATCCTCTTCACTCTACTTCAAAATGCTACTGCAAAAGCTTGACGAGAATATGCAGTTCTTCTATTGGCAATTCATGGTTCGACAGTGGCAAAGCTTCTTATTCTCCGTGACGAGTTCCGGATATGTTATTGCTGTCCTTCTCGTCGTGACGCTGAGCCCCAACTTTCCTGCCAGCCGTGCCGGATTCACGCTTTCCTTCGTACAAGGCCTCGTCATCACTTTGATCGATTCCATGCGAAGCGCCACCAACGTCGAGCAAGAACTGGTAGCTGTGGAGCGCGTCCTGGAATACGCAGAGGTGAAATCAGAGGCTCTGGACTCGACCTCTACCTCTGTTCCTTCCCATTGGCCGTCCTCGGGCAGAATCGAAATAGAGAACCTGCATCTGCGCTATGCGCCAAACTTGCCAGACGTGTTGCAAGGCGTTACGCTCAGCATTGCGCCTGGGGAGAAGGTCGGCATTGTCGGTGCCACCGGCTCGGGAAAAAGCACGCTCGTCTCGGCGCTTTTTCGCTTCTTCGAATACCACGGCGGATCGATTATCATCGATGGCATCGATATCGCTCAGATCGGACTGAAGGACCTGCGCAGCCGGATAAAAATTGTGCCGCAAGACCCTTTAATTCTATCCGGGACACTCAGGAGCGCTGTAGACCCCGTTGGTCTGTATGATGATGATAGCATCCATGCTGTCTTGATCCGCGTCGGGCTGTTGCGGCCGAAGGCTGCAGGAGGTGGAGCTGCCGGGTACGGCACTTTTGAAGCCGCAGGCGGTGGCCGCACGCAAGCTGGGCCCAGTGCCTCAGCTAGTGAGGCGCTGCTGGGCGCGGGGGGCGCGAGCACGGCCGAGGCGAGCGCGGATGACGACGAGTCGGGCGTGCTCACCTCGCTGGAGTCGCCGATTGCGGAGAGCGGCACCAACTTGTCGTCCGGGCAGCGGCAGCTGCTCTCGCTCAGCCGGATCCTGCTGACGTCGCGCGCGGCAGCCGGCGCCGGCGCCGGCGGCAAGATCGTGATCCTGGACGAATCCACCTCGTCGATCGACTACAAGACAGACGCCAAGATGCAGACGCTGCTCGACGCCCATTTTGCGCAGAACGCCACCACGGTCCTCTCTATCGCCCACCGCCTCCGCTCCATCATCTCCTTCGACACCGTCATCGTCCTCGACCACGGCCGCATCGTCGAACGCGGCAACCCTCGCCACCTCCTCCAGCTCCCCCACGGCCGCTTCAATGCCCTTGCCGCCGACACCGGCCCCGAGGAGTACGCCGCGCTGAAGCGCTTGGCTGGCACCCCGTAGACCACCCCGAGCCCACTGATCCACGCTCCTTCCCGAGTCACATGCGCACACACGATTCCAATATGAACTCCACTAGACTCGAGTAGAAATAGACGACTGGTATTGCGCACCAGGAGTGCAGCTGTGCCGCCGTGGCAGGAGGATAGGAGTGTGCGAATAACGCTGATCTGCATCGAGCGGCAGCCGCGCGTGTGGGTTCGGTGCGCGACCTAGTCTTACACGAAGGGGACCGCGATGGTTTAGCTGAGGCTAGGCCGGTGTCGGAGAGGCAGAGGCAGAGGCATCCGGCTTTGTCCTGGCGCGAACGCCGCGCAGGAGGGCGAGGTTGGATTTGGCGCCCGGGGGCTTTTTGGCCGGGGCCATGCCGTGGCGTGGGGTCCAGGGGCCGAGGGAGCTGTCGCTGTAAAAGTCCATGGGGTAGTCGCCGTCAAGGGGCCGGTGCTTGTCTGCGGCGGGCGGCTGCGCGTGCGCGCCAGCGGCGGCGGGGGTCCTGCTCATGCCGAGCCCGTCGACCTCCTCCTGCCAGCCCTTGACCTTCTTCAGACTGACCGCCGCCTCGTACGGGCTTAGCAGAGGCTTAGCAAACGCGGAGCCCCAATCGATCGAGAGCCGGGGACAGCTCGACTGGATAAATGCAGCCAGATGTGGGCCGAACAGCGCGAGCTTCTGCGGAGACAGCTCGGACAGCAGAATCGGAACATGCGGGATCGCGGGCACGTGCTCCGACAGCGACGAGCTGAGCGACTCCAGCACCCTGAGACTGCCTTGACGCCCGAGCGTGCCGAGCACGACACCCCAACCCGAAGCCTGGCTGGGGGCGGGACCAGCCTTCGAATCAGCACGTATCGTCTGCTCGGGAGTAAGATCCATCGCTGCCACGCTGTCCTGCGCCGACCGGACAGCCTCGGCGCGCGTCCTGCGCATCTCAGCGTGGTCGTAAAGCTCTCTGACAAAGCGCTTGGTGTAGGGATCGTATCTAAACGCAGGGATGCGCGGGTTGGCGATCATAATGGACTCTAGGTGGAATCGGCCGTCACCTACATAGATGATGGCGTCGATGCTGTCTTTGTCCAGCTTGGGCGAAGTGCAGCCGAGAATCTCGCCTGGACTGAGAGGCTTGACTTGTGGTACGGTTACTTTGTACTCGCCATGCGCCCAAGATTTCCACTTAGAGCCCTGAGCAATGTGCTCCACCGCTTCTCCGTCCGCCGTACCAGCGGGTAGCATGAGCCTTTCAGATACGGGTCCCGTAACGATCTGACCGTCTTCTAGGCAATATTGCTTCTGTTCCAGGGCCTCTCGCAAACCGTTGATAGCATTGATGAATTGCACCGTTCCGACTAGAGCAAGGTGAGTCGGAGGCTGCGAGCCGGTAGGTGTTGAAGCCGATCCATTGCCGGGCGCTGCCTGTGGTGGTGTGTCCTCGCCGATCTGAAGCTGGGCCCTACCCGCGCTTTCATCAACGACAGCGCTTTGCCCCGCTGTGTTTTGAGATCCTCCGAGGATCCTAGCTCGGAAGTCGTCGCGCTCGCTTGGGAAGTTGGCGCGCACGGTCGCAGCCAAATGAGCAGGATCGATGGAGATCTCGACAAAGACGTACAAGGTCTTGATGGCTGTTTGATCGACGGGGATGAGGCAGCTATGGCCATAGTGGACGAGCATGTCGCAACCCAACGCCATAGCTGTGTAGTCGTCTACGCAGCAGGCTCCATAGGTGACGTCGCCCATGATGACAGTGGTAGCCTTTGTAAAACGCTCCACAATGTCGGCGATGCCGGTCGCCCAAAGAGTTAGACCTTCAGGCATTTGTAACGCAACACATTCCGCATTGGCCTTTCGGATATGATGAATGGTCTTGTGTATCTCAAAGTTGTAGTTTGGCGGCAGAATGGAGGAAACGGCTTGGTTGAGTTCAGCATCGTCTAGAAGCTCCTGAGGCACAGCATTGGCGACACGCGGGCGAGAGGGCCCAGCGCCATTGGTTGCGCCTGTGGGCTGGCCGATGAAGCGCTTCCGAGGCTTTTCAGCGTTGCTAGACCCTGCTGCCTCCATATTGTTGGTCTTATGGACTTTCGTGAGAAGCAAGCAGTGGCGTGGATCTTGGACAGGGTCACACCAAAACTTTGGCGCCATCAGCCGAGAAGGTGGGCTTTTGTAGAAGTTTTAAGTCTAACAGAAAGATGACCATCCCCTCTTTCGTGCGAGTGGGGAAAAGTTAGTGTGGCAAAGTTACCAATTTTAGTGGCTCAGCCTAAGGTCCCGTCGGAAAGCCTCTTTGCCGGAATCAGGCCTAAGTATGTTTTGCACTAACCCACTTCAAAGTAGCCCGCTAAAGAGTGGTCTGCAACTTAGACGGTGCCAGGCATTCGGGGGCAGTTAGATATATGTTGCTAGTAGCCACTACACACGCTGTACTAATGAGGGAAGGGGATACTAGTCGTTTGCCAGTGGCGCTGCACGTCAACTCGATGCCGACGGAAGCTGGCCGCGCGAGACCCCTGCTGTAAAGTCGCACCTGTCAACGTTGACTTGCTAAACACAGGAGCGAGACAAGCATGCACCTACAACACAGGAAATGTTGTCATGTGAGATGGAGCTAGCGCCGATGCATCTTGCACTGGCGAGGAATGGCAGAGGCTCGCCAGGGCCTTTCGGTTGCTACCACATACGTCGGTCACAGCAGTGGAGCCTAAGGATCTTGTGGAGAAAGCGATCTAGCCGAAGCGTAAAGACGCAACGAATTATACCTAGCATCTTTTGCGGATTGTCAAATACTTTTAAGGAAGGCTGTACTACCGGTTGAATGCGAGAGCGAGCACGGTTGAATCTCAGCACCACACGTTGCAGGCGAGGTTCCGCTTAAATTTGCAAATGTTCAACGTCTTGTAATGGTTGCCAAGATGCAGCTTCCGCAGTCGGTTCAACTCGCCTAGGCCCAAAAGTGTCTTTAAGCGGATACGGATAAGTGAGCATGGATTTGGGCCACTTTAGCCTGCCATCATCACGTACACTTTGACTAGGCGAGTCTCGGGGTCCGCGGCAGAAGACTGGTCTGAACGCAGCAAAGCTCCTCACACTGTAGGGCTGTGACTTTCTAAACTCGCTCGCTGCTCCTTCCAGGCAGGCGAAGCACTCGTGACCGTATGTAGACAACCTCAGCGGTGATCGCAACTGCGCAGATGGCGTCCGCCTGAGTTGCCGCTTTGCGTTCCTTGCTGAAGAGCATTCACAAATTGCAGCCTTTTTATTTGCCAACCGTAGATGGCTGCTGCACGATCTAGGCCTGTCAATAGTCTCGGCGGCTGCAACGCGCATCAGTTAGGCCTCGCTTGCACAGCATCAAGCTGGTACATTATGAATATCAATCGTCGTGACTTAAGTTCTTGTAGTCTACGGGGTCCCGTGCTTTCAATGCCAGATGTACCCCAGACATGGAATTCCCCCAGACTTTTCGTGCATAATGCATCTCCATGAATCTTCGGCTTTTAGGGCAGATGTGTCACTCTACCGCTCCCTCTAGCTGCGAGTGTACGAAATAAGAGTCTCTTTGAGCCGTTGCACGCTCGCTCCCCCTTCTGGAGTCTTAGCTCCGCATTCAAGTGGCCTCAGAATCCCACCTAAAGCCTAACTCTGTCGCCACAGTGTTCCAGGCCGACCGTAGGTTTGTACCTCTTGTTGCTGTCCCTTCACCACCCGCCTCCAGATCCTCTCCATCCACCTTATCCGCTTCAGCCGGTCACCATCGAGCGAGAAGCAGAAACACGGCTTTCCGCCGTCCCATTGCGTCCAGCCGCGAGCGTCACAAACAGTAATAACGGCTGCCACTCTCGCTAGAACCGCCAGGTCGTAAGTCGCGGTTTTTATTTCAGGCCCACGATCCAATTCTGCCGAACGGGTCAGCCGCCGTTGCCGTTCTTTCTACCGACCATGAGCTACAGCGGCGACCATCACAGCTCGGCACATCCGTCGAGCTCTGTCTCCCCAAGCTCTTCTGTTGGTATGGCACTGTCACGACGCCTGACACTCGACGACATCCATGTCCCGGCCGGCTTCGAGATTTGCAGAGGGCTGGGTGAGAACGGTCGAGTTTATCCCAGTGAGGAAAGCATTCGGAAAGCTGCCGAGGTGTTGCAGTCGCTTCGTGGCCGCATGCCGGATGGCTCCGACGGTCAAGTGGCGGCATGCGACTACTGTCGGAGACGAAAGATTCGTTGCAATCGGATCAAGCCTACCTGTGGCAGCTGTGCGCAATCTGGCCGCAAGTGCACCACTGAAGATATGCTGAGAAAGCGTGGCCCACCAAGCAAAAAGGAGCGCGCCATTCTCGAAGCAGCAGGCATCCTCTTTCGAGGTACTCGTCCCCACCGCCGACGTCGCACTGCTACTACCTCGCTCGGGTCCGGTGTGGCTTCGAAGCGCGACGAGCTCTTTGTCAAGGCCAATGCCATAGCGGGTGAATGCCGTACACGCGCCAACAGCGCCAACTCGCTCGCTCCCATTGCCTTCTGCGCAGACGACACATCACCACAACTGGCGCAACTTCAGGGCGGCTCGAAAAGCTCCTGGATGGAGATGCTCTCGGTCGCTAGTCAGGCAGTCAATCCGTTTGCTGATTCCCCGGCCTCTTCACCGTCCGATATCTCGACCAACGAAACCCTCAACCTCGATGCGGGAGCCTGTGACTACCTTGTTTCCAGCGCTACCAGCCAGTACAGTGCTGGTATCTCGACGCTCCTAGGTGCACGCACGGGTGATGCGCCCTGGGATCCCTCCGTCGCCGCATTTGCCATGCATGACCCGCACAAGATCGACTACGAGCCCGTCCCCACAGGCGGCACATATACCCGACTTGCAACAGAGATGTACGCCAAGCCGTATATCGTGGGGACTGCGCCAGCAGCTGCCCGTTCGCCCTTGGCTTCCTTTGACGCAGGTGCTCTGGATTGGTCCTCAACTGGCCTCTCGTTGCAGCAGTATCAGATGCTCTTTCCGTCTGCCAACCACGCTCAGAACCCCACACAGACCAGTCACTTTTCTCAAAATACCGAAACCTACCCTTCCGCGCCACAACCATACCATCCGCCATCCTTCGCCGACTGTCGCAGCGCTGCTGCGTCGGAAGCAGAGGCGTTTCGCACCGCCATGGCGCACTTTTTCCCGCCAGCCACGCACGCTACGCCCGAGCCTGGACAGTTCAACCCGGTCCAAACCGGCTTTGCTCTCTCTCAGGCGCATTGCCAGAATCTGCCATACGCCGATCCGTCCTTCGTCGCAGCCAGATCCTCGCCGTGAGACATGGCACTGTCTAATGACCTTGCCGTTTCTGCTCTTCTTCTTTGCTAATCACTATCGTGTATCGTGTAATACCGTTGCCGCTCTGCATCTTGCTACTACAGTACCTCTCTAGCGGTATCTATGTCCTGCTGCCACCCTCTCCTCACTTATTCTAGCGTCCCCGTATACCTGTATTATTGATCGTAGACACCAGAATCGGGAGCCTTCACTCCTAGCAATCAGGCAGCTGTCTCGTACTGGCTGTGCAACGAAAGGCCTTGCCGACCTCACAACGGTGATGAAATCCGGACAGCGAGACACGTGCAGCAGCGCGGCTCGGCCGGCTAGCAATTGTCCTTTAAGCTGTTCTTGGGCCAACTGTACCGGTCGGCGAGGTGTGGGTGCAAGTGGGAGTCCAGATCAGCAAGGGCCGGTGAGGGGACGGTGGGGACGAGGAAGGGACTTACGCATACTTGTCCTGGGGAAAGACTGTGTAATTGGGGTTAGTGTAGATGTCGAGGTGGTCGTGGATGTACTTTGCGGTGGGGTGGTCGGGGGGGTCGCAGGAGATGCGGTCTGGTTGGCCGTCCTTCTGGTAGACGCGGACATAGTCGACCTTGAGCGCGGTGGGGAAGGTGAGCTGCGCCCACTTGATCTTCTGGAACCCGTCCGAGAGGGCGAGGTTGAAGATGAGCGAGAGGGGCTCGGTGGGAATGCGGCGCTGGCCGATCTGGGTCTGTTGGTCGGGGGCGAGTGCGGCGCCGGTGAGCGTCCAGCGCGGCTTGCCGTCGACAAACCAGGTGATCGACCCCGCGCCGTCGCCGCGCCAGTCGGGCTCGTACGCCACCCCGAACCGCACCGCCTGGTGCCCCGACAGCGCGAACGCCGAATCCGGCACCGGCGACACCGCAGACACCGCCTCCTGGAACACCCCGCCCGTGTACACGTTGAACTTGGTGTCCTGCTCGTGCAGCACCGACGCTTCCCCCCCCTGCCGCCACGAGTAGTTGGCATCGAAAGGCGCGATCTGGAAGCTCTGCGATGCGAACGCGTGGCCTGCCAGCACTTGCGTCTCCATTATGTCCACCTCCGGCGCCGCTCGCCCAACGTTAGGCGTCGGACCAGGATGGTCTTCCCCTTCACAGGTGCAAGCCGAGGTCCTTTGCCCCTCCAGGAAACTGATCTTGTTCTGCACCGTGTCAGAATACAAGCCGTGCGCATGCAGCGCCGCATACGGCCCGCTCTTGTCCGGCGTCGTCTGGTTGGCCAACGTCCCAACATCGCAGCTAGAATAGCTGTAGGGCCACTGTCACCTCTCAGCAATAGAGAGAGGGGAAATGAGAGGAAAGAACGGGGCGCCCTGTCTTGTTAGCCCGGGCTTTCCGTAGTACGCTGCGGCCAGTAGCTGGAGGCACGACTTACCATCCCCTGTGTGCTGCCTGCATATCCGGCTCTTCCCAGGTTGCCCATCATCCACAGAGCGGGCCAGTACCCTTCAGCGTCGTGCGCGCCCGGCAGCACGGCGCTGGCCTCGACATAGCCGCCCTGAAAGCAGAATTTATTCCAGCTCTGCAGCATGCCCGACTGAAAGTTGAGATTATGCGTCTCCTTCTCCAAGATCCAGAGGTTCAGGAAGCCGTGCGATGTGTTGACCGCCTCGGGGGAGTACCATTCGTAGTCGCCCGTGACCCAGTAGTGCAGGTTGACGGCTTCCCAGAAGGGGTCGTCGCCTGGCCAGAACGTGCGGCCCTCCTGATTGAACTCGTCGCTGAAGACAAGGTGGTAGCCGGCGCCGTCGGGATGCTGCCAGGTGTGCGCCGATGTTGGCGTGTCGGGATCGACGAGCTGGAACAAGCCAGGGAGCTCCGGCACCTGCCCGCTGCCGTTGGTGCCGCCAAGGCCGAACCCCACCGCCTTGTGGTGGCTGCCCACCCGCAAGAAGACGGACAAGATCGGATACCCTACGAAAAGGAGCAGGACCGAGCTGCTCATCACCAAGAGTGTGCCGAGGTTGAGCACAGCTCTCGAGCCGAGGCAGCAGCACGAAGTCGCCGAGAGCCAGCGTCGCGGACGCTCGCACCCCGGCACATGCAGCCAGTCATCCGCTTCCGGGCCCTCATCGTAGTCGTACAGCCCGCTGATGGCCTGCACGCTCCACGCGCGCGCCTCTTTCACGCTGCTATCGTGATTACTGCTGCGGCCCACGCTGCCATGTTCATTGCCCTTGGCGTTTACTGCCATCTGCGCAGACGCCTGCCTCGCCGCTGTTTGCACTGGAACATACCTTTCCTTTTTGTTCGTCTTCGCGGCTGCACGCTGAGCGCCTGGACAGAGCGGCACAGGCGGTATCGAATGCTGGCGGGGTGCCCCGGCACAAGGCCGTTCCGAGATCTCGTTGGCCTCCTTCACCCCCCTCTCACGAGCTGGAATCGATGCGGGTTGCACGGGGTGGGGAGGCGAGGGCTGCAAGAGTCGAGTCGAGGGCGAGACAGCAGTATCGCTGTCAGCAGACGAATCAGCAGCAGACGTATGCGTATCTTGACGGCCGACTTCTTTGAGCGTGCGAATTGGCGCAACGTCAGGCTGTGCCTCACGTTCCACCGGCGCCTTTCCTGCGCCAGACGCGCCAGGAGCATTGTCGGCGCCCTGGCTGTGACGGGACTGGGAGGACGGATTCGGACCATCCATAGTGACTTCAGCACCGGACACGGAGAACAAGCCAGCTCTGAACAGAACGGGAATAAGTCCAGCGTGAGATGAGGGAAAAGCGTCAGCTGTATGACACAGTAGGGTGGCGTAACAGAAGCTGAACAAAAAACAGAGCTGGCAGCGGCTATGGCATTCAGCATTTCTGGCCGGATTGGTGGCCCCATAAGTAGACGGTGGTGCCTTAGTAGAGGTTTTTGTGGTTCGGCCCACAGGCGCCCATTGAGCGGAAGGCCGAGGTGGGTGCACGAGCCCGTGCAAATGTGATGAAGCCGCGCGGTACCCCTCGCTCCTCCTGGCTAGATGTATTGAATGTGGGTCCGTATCCGGTCCATAGTTCCCGATGGTATCGGCCGTGGGGAGCAGACAAGATCAACACCATTCTTGCTGCCAACAAGACCCAGCTGTACACGATTTTGAGTGTTGAAGCAGGTTGTAAGAGGCATACCAGAAGGTTTCGTGTTGGTAAGTGGCAGGATCCAGTACTTAGGCGCATGGATATGGTGGGGTTGACGCTACCAGCGACTTCATTTCGTGGCCGCTCCAGCGAGCGCGCCTAGAACGCATGTTTACGCAGCTCGTTGCCTGGACCGCCTCCGTTTCTGTGCATGAAATGTTGGAAGAACAGTCCGAGATATCTAAGACTAAGAGAGAATTGAGGATGGAGGGCTCGTGCCCCCCTGGTCATGCTCCTCATGCCTGCGTCCTGTTTTCCCCCGAAGATCACGACAAGGCGCAGAAGAAGATGCATCAATGTGTCTAGCGTCAGAGTCTGCGGAACTGAGCTGAAATGAGGTAGTATACGAAGATAGCATGGTAGTACAATTACAGACGGTGAGCGTTCAATCGTTCCGGGCACGTTTCGTAGGATGGTGATGCAGATGAACGTCGTCGTGATTTGCCCCGAACGATGGATTCGAGCCGACGTCTGCCGATGCGGGGGATGGAGAGATGGGCCGGGGTCGTTTCGATGTCAAGGTGTGCGCTGATCCATCAGCAAGTGGCAAGATAGAAGAGCGAACTGAGCCGGCAGGCAGGAGGGAAGAAGACATGGCTGAAGGGCTTGGCGGGCGGTAAGGTGGCTCGTCGTCATCATACTGGCGTGCGGGAAGGTAGGGGGCGTGACGCCGATCGTTGGCGGGAGCACGGCGGTGGTAGGATTCCTCTACCGTTGATGACCGCGATGGAAGAGCTTCAGCGTAAGGGTCATGGCGGATAGGCTTCTGAGGGGAGACAGAGTCGGACTCGCTGGACGAGGTATATGCCCTAGTGTGGGCGGATCTGTCCAGGAAGGGGGGAGGGCTACGCCTCTGCTCCACGCTTCGATCATAGCCAGAGTAGCCAGCAGCATGGGAAGCATATTGAGCCCTATAAGAGGCGTATGTGTCCGGTTCACGAGGGGGCCTAGCTAGCATAGCCGCCTCGTACTCTCTGCGCTCTCTTTCTCTTAGCGCATAAGCGTGTCTCTCTGCTGCTTCGCGCTCGTGTTGGCGCATCTGCTCGACCTCGAGCTGCATCCGGGCGCTTCTCGCTCGCTTTGTCGCAACGGCATCGAGCAGGAACTCGATCTCTTCGCGCAACTTCAACTGCTTGGCCGCAGCTTTGGCGACATTGGTGACCAGATCGGTGTGGTCGGTAGACACGCGGTCGTACTTGTCCTTGGACTTGAGGAAGAGTGATTTGTAGTTCGTGGACGGATTGGCGCCTCTCGACCTTCTTGCGGGAGCGGCGGCCGATGCTGCTGAAACTGAAACGCTCGAGCTGTCGGCCATGTTGGTGAAGCGACTAGAGCGCTCAGGCGGCGGATGATGTTCGTAGGACGCGGGAAGCGGCAGGGCATACTCTCATGGCCGTTGATACGGCTTATGACAAGCTGCTCTCCATCGCGAATAGGACGTACCACGCGCGGATCCGAGTAATCCAGCGTCCGCCTCGGAATTCGGGAACAGCGTGAAAACCGCCTATGTTAGGTTGCCTACTTTCGAAATGGGTGACTTTTGAGTGGACGATGCTATTTACACTGTAAGTAGCGTTTTGACAGCTGCGGGCAAAAATTTCGAGGAGCAAATGTGGATATACGTGGTTGCTTCGACCTGCCACCATCGAGCTCGTAGCGCCAAGCTGCTAACCCTGATCAGACAAAGCGCAGCTTGATGCTCAGCAGAAGCTCTTTACGGCTGTTCGTCTCTCCACCCGCATACTCAAAACTGGTACATAAGCCGCCGCTCCCAATAGCCACCATGTCCTCCCCCGCAAGCCCCAGCTCTCCCGTCGCACCGCCTGCGAAGCGAATGCGCTCCCACTCTCCCGAAAGTTCAGCATTATCGCACAGCGCAGGCACCAACGGCAAGACTAATGCCAACGGAAATACCAACGGCAATGCCAACGGCAAAACCAACGGCAATGGTTTGGATCTTGGCTCGATAAACTCGTCGAGCTATCAGCAAGCTTCCACATCTGCGTCAGCGGCAGTGGTCTCTAACGCACAGGACAAAGCCGCCAAGAAGGCCGAAGCCCGCAGGTCACGGAACAAGCGCAAGGACTATGCCAAGCAGCTTCTAAAGACGGGCCGCGAGCCGATTGAGTTCGACATCGAGGAGCTGATGGGCGTACGCAAGGTGACGGACCTTTTGTCGGAGGGGCTCGAATACGAGTACAAGTTCGAGCGCGGGACACGCCTTACCCTGCAGATCCAGCGACTGAATGCTCATGGCGACGGTCTAGCTATTGCGCCCGGTTTGGACTGGATTATCGCCGTGCCTAACAGTCTGCCGGAAGAGAAGGTGACTGTCGAGATCACGAGCAACGAAAGGCTCTATTCGAAAGCCAAGCTGATCGAAGTGATTGAAAAGAGTCCACTGCGGCAACCGGATCTGATCGGCTGCAAGTACTTTGGTGACTGTGGTGGATGCCAGTATCAGATGCTTGATTACGACACGCAGTTGGATATCAAGAAAGGGGTAGTGCAAAATGCTTTTGCCCGGTTCTCAGGTCTGGAGGCCTCTCTGATTCCGTCAGTCCTGCCAACGATTGCATCGCCGAAGCAGTACAACTATCGTACCAAGATCACTCCCCACTTTGAACTGCCGTTCGAGCTGCGCAGAGGCAGAAGGACGGGGCGTCGAAATGCGGATGGCTCTGTTGAAAAGAAAGAGTACGAGGTGCCGATCGGTTTCGACTGCATTGGAACCAAGAAGGTGATGGACATTGAGGAGTGTCCCATCGCCACAAGGACGATCAACAAGGCCTTGCCCGGGGCCAAGCAGAAGGTGAGAGACGCTATCGAGAGCTTCAAGAATGGAGCCACCATATTATTGCGCGACTCGCTCGCAACCTATGACAGCTTGGCAGAAGATCAACTAGCGGTGTCGGCAGACTCTAGCCAAGCTGACAGAGAACTGGATACAGTGGTGGTCACCGACCACAAAGCTACGGTTAAGGAACGCGTGCTCGACACCAAGTTTGAATCACCGGCTGGCACCTTTTTCCAGAATAATAGGAGTATTCTGCCCAGCCTGCTGAGCTATGTGCAGGAACAGATCACCAGCTTGTCTCTCGCCGAGACGCAGGATCGATACCTGGTCGACGCCTACTGCGGGTCGGGGCTGTTCAGCCTCTGCCTAGCTCCGTTGTTTCGCGAGGTCTCGGGTGTAGAGATCTCGGCCGAGAGTATCAGGTATGCCACCAAGAACGCCGAGCTGAACAACATTGGCAATGCCAAGTTCCTGGCTGGCAATGCCGAAGACATATTTGCCAAGATCGAGTATCCGGCCGACCGGACGGTTGTCATCATCGATCCGCCGAGAAGGGGATGCGACGAGGAATTCATCCGGCAGCTCGTCAAGCTGGCGCCGAAGCACATTGTCTACGTCTCTTGCAACGTGCACACCCAGGCAAGGGACGTCGGGCAGCTGGTTACCATGGACCCAAGGTACCGGATCCGAAGCGTACGCGGTGCCGATCTCTTCCCACAAACCCACCACGTCGAAGGCGTCTGCGTCTTGGAGAAGGTCGACGAGGCGTGAGCTCTTCTCCCTTCACCTTTCCCACAGCTGCATAGAACAAGCCTCTGTTCCGTCGGCCGTAATCACAGAACTTGTTCTCACTACCAGTGAATGTTACGTCAGGTTTTTTCTCTCTCTGCGTGCACCGAGGCATAGATTGTAGTATGGATATTTCGGAAATCGGCGTGGCGATTGAGAATTATTTGGCCGACTGTTAGAGAGGAAAAGGGAAGAATTCTCCGGATTATGGGAAAGAAGTGAGAATTATCCACAATGTAGCAGCCAAGAACGCAGGACTGAACAAGCAACCGACTCTGCTTTACCCTTCACAGCTTGCCGCACCACACCTTTGGTAGCCACGCCGCACATCATGAGGACGGCGATCATGCAAGGAGCCCGCAGCGCTGTTTCCCAGGTCGCTGCTGGTGCGTCTTCTACGCGAGCCTTCTCAGCCACCTGTTTCCGGAGCTCGGACAAGGAGGGCGACAAGGAGGAGGGGGGAAGTGGCACGCCGCGTCCTGCCGCCAGCGACGCTTCTTCGAGCGCAGCATCTTCTTCCACGTACCAGACGCCGTCACGCAGTGCGGGGTCTTGGCCGTTTGCTGCGCCGGATGCCGAAGCTTCCACTTCGGCCGCGGACGCGTCGTCTTCGGAGCGCGGCGCCTCGCCCGCCAACCCGTATGCCGGTATCTTCGAGGGCGACAATCCGTTCCCCACATCGACGTCGCCGAACGCCCACCAGCGCCACGGATCGTGGCTGTCCGAGCAGCTCGACCCGCTGTCGTCGTCATCGTCGTCATCGTCGTCGTCCCGGCGGCCCGAGTTAGCATCCAGGGTCGACGCCCAGGGGAGGAAGAAGAATCCCGTCTCGCGTTCGGTTCTCTTCGCCGACGGGGATGCTGCGCGGCGGTCTGAAGACTTGCGGCCTCGGCCGGGCGGTGCTGCGCGGAGCCAGCGCAAGCGGCTGGATCGGACACCGCTGACGCAGCAGGAGGCGAATGCGTTCATGTCGTTGCTCAACCAGGCGCTGGCGGGGCCGTCGAGTGAGGCAGCGTCGGCGGCGGGCGGTGCTTCGCGCGAGGGTGGCGCGTCCACAGAGGTGGATGCGCTGCTGGGGAGCTACACGACGCTGGGGAGCGACCGGACGACGGAGCAGGGGAGCAAGAATCTGCTGCAAGCGTTTGCCAAGCGGAATCGGCTGCGGCGGTTCGAGGAGAGCCGGGCTCAGCGGGCCAAGCGGTTTTCCCGCGAGGGGCTCGCTGCGCAGATCGACCCGGTCCAGCTCGAGGCAGGCATCGACGAGGCGCGCGAGGAGATCACCATGTGCGAGAACCTCGCCGATTTGCTCGCCTTTGCCAAGCGCGAGGTCTGGGGCCTCTCCTCCGCGGCCGACGCCGCGCCGGGCGGCTACGCGCGCCTGCTGAGCGAGTTCCCCTCCTCGTCACGCGCCGACCCCGCCACAGGCGACGACGCTGCCGACCGCACCCCGCGCTTCGGCAAGGAAACACCCTTCTACGCCCCCGTCCTGCACCTCCTCTTCCTCACCGTCCGCGACCGGTACCGCGCACCGCACACCGCGCTCGCACTCGCCCGCATCACAAAGGCACTCGGCGTCGAGTCCTACGTGCTCGGCATGACAGGCACCCTCTACAACGAGCTGCTCAAGACCCAGTGGGACTGGCTCGGCGACCTGCCCGGCGTCGTACAGACCCTCCGCGCCGCCCGCGAGACCGGCATCCTCTCCGCCCCCCTCCCCCAGCGCGCTCCCCTCCAACGCGCGCCCCTCTACGCCTCCGCAGAGGACGAGTCGATCCGCGACACCGTAGACCGCATCACCAACGAGGTCCGCAAACACGTCCTCGATCAGCACCGCTCCACCCCCGACCTCCTCGCGCCCGCATCCCCCACCACCCTCCCTGACCACCTCCTCCCCTGGAACCACAAGGCCCTCCTCGACTCGGCACGACACGCAACCGCGCTCGCTGGCCGCCCGTTCCGCATCCTCGCAGACCGCCCACCCCGTCCCGACCACAGACCCGACCCCGCCCGCTACCGCCCCCCCTCCCGCCCCTACCAGCGCTAGTCCCCGCCCGCATTTCCCCTCATGCTCACACGCGTTGAGAATCAGAAAGCATCATCAATTCGCCAGGAAGTGCAGCATATTGAGACAGGAAGTAGGCGCGCTTGTCAGAGCCCCACGCCAGGAGAGGGCCGACAGAGCCGCGCCGGTGACGGCTCGCCAAAGCTAAACCGGACCGCAAGGGGGGGCGGCAGAGAAGGGGTGCTAGATTTGCAGGCCGAGCTTGTCGGCGAGCGAGTCGAGGACGTGGAGGACGGGGTCGACGTCGGCACGCAGCTCGGGGGCGGCGGTGTTGATGGCGTCAGCGATGGCGGAAGCGAGCGCGGTGATGCTGGGGATGAGGGCGGCGATGGCGGAGACGATGTCGGTGAAATCGGCCTTGGCGTCGATCTTGGCGAGCAGTGCCTCGACGTTCTTGACCACGGCGGTGATGTCGTCCTTGATTGTGGCGAGGGGGTCGGCGAGCGGGTTGGTGGTGGCGCGGCGCGTGGGCGCGGTGTGGGTGCTGGTGGCCAGGGCGGTCTGCAGCTGGTCGACGTCGGTGACGCGCTGCACGGCGTCGACGAAGGCCGGCACGCTCGGCATCGCGTCGAGCGCGGCCACGAACGCAGCCGCGTCCTGCAGCCCGCCGAACGACGCCAGCACCTTGCCCGAGCCGTCTACCTGCTGCACGGCGGTCAGGACCGGCGCAGCACCCGTCAGGTTGGCGAGGTCCGTAAGCGCATCACTGCCAAACTTCTCGATGTACTGGACGAGCTTGGTCGTGCCCGCGACCTCGACCAGCTGCGTCGCATCCTTGGCCACCGTCGTCAGCGCGTCCACGACCGACTCGACGTCCTTTAGCGCGTCAGCGAACGTCGCCGGACTCTGCAGGCTCGCCAGCGTCTCCACCACCTTGACCGCATCCCCCGCCACCACGAGCGCCTCGTAGATCGTCTTCACCCCTGCCGTGTCGAAGATCGACAGGATCACCTGCGGGTCCGTCAGCAGCGCAATGATGTCCTTGCTCGTCTCCAGCTTCGACCACCCGTCCAGCAGCTCCGCCAGCGGGTCCGCACCCGCCACCTTCGCCGCAGACAGCTGCGTGCTAACGCTGGCGAGGTCGACCTCTTGCTCAGCCCGCTTGTGTACCGACACCAGCAGAGCCTTGATCGATGCGGTGGCCTCGTCGATGCTCTGCTTGGTCTCGCCAACCAGCGAACCAAGCTGCTCCGAGACGCTCTTGGTATCGGCCGAGCCAAGCGCGCCCGAGGCGACAGAGACTTCCTGCTCCAGATGGCCAGAAAGACTGTACAAGTAGCTGGCCACCTCGTTGAGGTCGACGCTGGCATGCGCAGTGGCACGCGCCTTTACCTCCACGTTGGTGCTCGAACGCTCCGCAATGGCAGCATATCGGCTCTGGCGTGAATTAATAGCAGCAGCATTGGCGGCGCTGGCTGCGGCAGCCAGCACGAGCAAGTATTGCGAAAACTGCATGCTTGCAAAACGAAAGTTGGGGCCTCTCTTTAAGAGCAAGGGTAATCTAAAAAAGGGGTTGTTGGGGGGTTGGGGAGAGATCGATGAAGGAAGGCTCGAGGGCTGGGAAGAAGGGGTGTCGGGAAGAGGCGAGGGGAGTGAGTTATTAGGGACAGGAGGGGGTAACAAAGCCAGAAGAGGCGAGGGTTAAGTACTCACTCTTGCTATGCATGGAAGAGGCAGGGTGGAGCAGGGTGTCGTAGACGGTCCTCAGCGCTGACTGCTGCCATGACGGCTCAGCTGAAAGTAGAGGGTCGGCACGCCAGAAAGCATCCGGAATTGCGAGATTTGCTTCCGAAGCGCAACGCCCATGGACAGCGAAAGGGATGAGGTACCGGCAAGCTGCTGACTGCTTCAGCGAGTAGATCCGAACAGCGGCACAGGAGTGCGATAGGTGATGAAGCTGATTCGCCATCACCAAAGGCATACGGTTCTTCCGGTGGAAGCATGCGAGAAAAGCTAGCTCGCATGCCATCGCGAACAGCGATGTTGCCGCGCTAGCCTGGTCTGGTCTGTCGGTCTCTGTGTGACAAAGGTGAGAGCTTTCAACAGAGATGTTGAGGCGAGGCAGCAGGACTGCTACGTGGGCAAGTCCGGGTAGGCTCGGGACAGTAACTACGGTGCGAGCGATGTACGCACGACGATGCAGCGCTAGCGACGGCCGCTAAGGCAGTGCCAGCGCGTGTCGATGAAAGCCGTTGATTGGCGATGGCGAGCGGAAGAAGTCGTATTTAAAAAGCCGGCAATGCTTTATCATGAGCCGGTGTAAGCTGGAGGTGCTGGGGGTAAGACTGGCCATTTGTACTTCACGGCGACATCGGTAGGAAGAAGCATGAACCGGTTATGGCTCGTAAGGTCGCCAGATGCAGGACGAAGGTGTGGACGTGGACTGGCGCAGGGCCCTGGCTACCACGCCTGCTGTGGAACATCGCGCAGACGGGAACAGTCAGGAATGCGGCCATGACACGATTCATCGTCGTGGTGCGTCACGGCTCTAGTCCGCAGTAGGACGACGAACGGGCAGCTGGACGGTCGGTGAATTGCCTAGTGGACGACCCGGAGGGAGGCTACTTGAGATGGCCATGTGTGCAGCATGCAGATGGCGACAGCTGGCGTTGTTTGACTGCAGAATTGGCGCTAGTCTTACAATTAGTGCTAGTCGTGGATTTGCCGGTAGGGCGAACTTCATAGGCTTAGCGTGGTATGCGGCCATCGCACTTGCTGGCTTTTACCTGCTCGCCAAGGCGCCACATGTCGGCGCTCGCCTTCCTTTTGAAGATCGCCGGCGCTAGTGCCAAAGTGGCCAGCCCCGGCCCGGCGGGCTGGCAGGATACGCACGCTGTTTGTCGTGGTCGGCCGCAGCACCGCACCGCTCCACCTCATCCTCTGCAGAACACTTGCCACGAGCGTCCATGGGCTATGGCGTGCGCTTCCGCTTCGACGGGCGGCGATCTGCCGTTGCACACCCGCACCCATGCTGCTGGCAAGGAAGGGGCCAGCAAAAGCACGTGTCAGTAAGATCGGCACAGCTCGGCTGGCAAGCCTAGACACATGTTCAACAAGTTCGAAGGAACGTGGTTAGTGGCCTTCTGCCGGTCTAGCGGCGTAGACTAGTTACGATCTCGTCATCGGCGATCTTCTGCCGGATTCTGGCCGGCCATGAGCAAGGGAGGCGGCTCTTCTGTATTAGCACGTGGTTGTGCACCAGCGTAGCCCTCCCGGTTCTTCCACTGCTGCCCTGCGAGAAGTAACTCCCCTCAGTTCTCCAAACCGAGCTTCACGTCAGGCATGAAAGGCCGCTTCTGCGAGTAGGGAACTTCAACAACATTCCGAAACGCCGCTTGTCCTTGATCTAGTTCAGAAATGGGCATAAGAAGACGTGTATATCGAATAACGCAAGCGAAGTTCTGTATGGGCGGACAGCGGGGCAGATGCGAGCCTAGGACGAAATTCTTGTCGCAGGCGGCACCAGCGAAGCGACAGCGCCAGCCTGCAACAGGTAGTGCAGAAGGGAGGAACGAAAGGAGAACGTGGCCGAATGGCGAAAGAAGTAGAACTGAGATACGGCAGTTAAACGGTAACGAACGGAGCGCTGGTGCCGAGAATTTCCGGCACATGCTGTGGCTGTAGCCGCGGGCTGTTCAGATAACAGGAAGGTTGTCGAGGCCAAGCTTTCGGGCGAGATCATTGGTGATCTTGGCAACTGCGGCGACCTGCGGAAGCAGCTCGGGCGCGGACGTCTTGACAGCAGTCTGGAGGACAGTGGCCAGGTCGAGCACGCTGGGGACGAGCGTGCCGACGGCCGTGGTCACGGTCTCGGCGTCAGCGCCGTCATCGAGCTTGGCGAGCAGAGCCTGCACCTTGGGCAGGAGCGCAAAGATCTCGCCCTTGACGCTGTCGAGTGAGGCAGAGACCAGCTGGCCGTCGTCCCGTCGCTGGAGCGAGCCAGCCACACTGACAGCAGCAGCATGAGTGTACTCGAGGTCGTTGCTTTGGAGACTGACAAGTACCGTCTTGAGCTGTTCGATGTCGGTGACGCTCTGAATCGAGTTGACAAAATCAGGGAGGGAAGGAAGGGCCTTCAGGCCGGAGACGAAACCCTCGGCGTCGCCCACGGTAGACAGCGCAGCAAGCACCTTTTCGGATCCCGCGACGCTCTGGACAGAAGCCAGGAAAGCACTGGTCCCGGTGAGAGAAGCGAGGCCTGCCAAAGTGTGCAGACCAAATCGTTCGACGTACTGGACCATCTTGGAAGCGCCGACGACGCGGGCAATGGTCGAAACGTCAGCCTTGACAGCTGCCAGTAGGCCGGGAATGGATTGGATGTCGACCAACGCCTCAACAAACTGAACAGGCTCAGCAAGACCGCGTAGAAATCTGAGAAGAGCCACAGAGTCTGCGATGCTGACCAACGAGGTAAAAATGGTAGTGACATCGACGACATCGTGCGTAGCCAGAATAATTTCCACGTTAGTGAGGATAGCTGCGACATCCTTATCAGGCTGATGGTCCAGCGACAAGTTGGTGAGCAAAGATTTGAGTTGGGTGGAGCCGGCGATCTCCACCGTGCTGAGCAGTTGATTGACATTGGCAACGGTGAGGCCGGCCAGGAAGTGTCGTTTGTGAACCGAAGCAGCCAGAGCCTGGATGGAGGCCGTAGCCTCGCCGATGCTCTGCTTGGTGTCAGCAACGAGCGAACCAAGCTGAGTAGAAAGGCTGTTGGCATCGCTCAGCTCGAGGGCGCTGTCGGCGACCTGCGTCTCTTTCTCTAGCTGTGCAGAGAGCGTCTGGAGGTAGCCAGCTACCTGCTTGAGGTCGACTTTGGCATTTACCGTAGCGGCCACGGCTGCATGCGGGGCACGCTTGGCGATGCCGAAGTGGTTACCACTAGCAGTAGGGATTGCACGAGCCGCATGAGGAATGCCTGTAGGGTCAATTTTGCCTGTATTAGAAGCGCTGGCTGCACTAGCGGCGGCTGCAAGGATGAGAAGGTATTGAGCGAACTGCATGACGGTAGATTTGCTGTCGACAAGACAAACTAGGAAATGCTAGAGTCAAAATTGGGGCGGCGAACACGAGGAGCGTCAAGGCTGGGGGCCGTAGTTCTATACGAGGGGAGCTGGGAAGAGAGGAGTGGTTTGATGGTGAAGAGGAGGCCAGAAAGCAAGGAAACCCTCAGTATAAGTAGCGACTTGCCTTGGCTAACTGTGAAGGATACGACAGCGGGCAGGCAATCCTGTCAAGAGGATTCTTTGCTGGCCGTGGGCTGGCGGCATAGCCAACATGATCGAAAGAAAGGCGCCTTGTTGCGAGATATGTCCGATACGGTACGGCCAGGACAAAGACCAGACCAAGGAGGATTTCTAGAAGCATTGGGCGTGCATATAGGAGAAGGTGTCTGGCCAAGGGGCCAAAGCAAGTGCTAAAGCTGCACACAAGCGGTGGAAGTAGAACGCTTAGCTGCCTTACGTTCCGGTAGGTCGTGGTGGCAACTTGAGACGCTTCGACTGGCAAGATGGCGGCCTCGCGTTCACTGTTGCCTTGGTAGCTGACTGACTAGCCCGTCCGGTCGAGTCGAAGAGGCGGTAGCGTAAGAATAACAATATGACCTTGTTTACCCACGCAGGGACAAAGGGAGGGCAGAATATCACCGAAAGCACAAAGCATAGTCGGGTAGCGGATGGTAGCAGCTAGGCCCTTCGTTGGGAGAAGCGGTAAGATGCGCCCGAGCTATGAACACTGCTGTGCTTGCGCGCAGACAGCTTCCAGCAGCCACTACGGCTCACAGAGCGTCTTTGGCGTCCCAAGACCTCTCTCGAGTGAAGGAGAATACGACGCTGCGGTCTGCTGGGCCGGCTGGAGGAACTGAGGTAAGGCAGCCGCGGCAAGCCATAGCGACCATAGAGCGCGGTGTCTGTCAGCTGTGCACGAAGCGCTGCTACTGAGCATCGGAAGCGGCGCAATTGTCGCACGCATCGTTGGTACCGTAGCGGGTGTAATGTTACTAGTAGTACTAGTATTACTGCTAGTAGTGCTGACCGGGCCGCCCGAAGCGCGCAAGGTCGATGCTGCGCTACAGTGAATGCAAAATGCGCAGCAGGCTCAAGCGCGCTTATCGAAGCCCACCAAGGGATCGGCCAGAGCGGACACCCCCAGCGCAAAGACCACATCGCGGGGCTGCCGATGCTGAACAAACCAGGTGCGAGCGCGTCCCATTTGCACTAAAGGTAGCCACCAGACTCTGCCTGTGCAGAAGAACCGCGCACAGCGGACGTCGCCAGCAGACGGGCCACGGGCACGCCACAGGTCAGAATTCACAGCGTAAGAGTTATCCTCAGCGAGCGTTTGTCTGAGGTAATCCAGCTTGCATACGCTGCTGATCGTAGACGGTAACACGCAGCTCACGTTCAAGGCCAAGTAAGTAATGTCAATGAGTGAAATGTATTGCATAAGGCGGCTCCAATGTTGGTAAAACGGGGTGCAAAGAGTACAGGATACAGGAAGAACGTTGCGCCAGTCCTAGAAGAGACTTTCTTCACCAAGAGAGGCAGCACGTAGGAAAAGAAGATCAGGAGAGCTCGCCAGTCACAGGTGTGAGGCGTGCCGTCGACTGGCCGCCTTGTTCCGTTTGAGTATGACATGATTATAGATAGATGAGAAGGTGGATAGTTCAGGGGTGCTGTGCTCCAGTGGGAGTAGCATGCGTGGATAGCATGTGGGGCTAGCCCTTTCACAGCGACGGTTGCGTTTAGGCAGCCGCCGAGGCCCGGATGTCCCTACTACCCAGGCCCGCCTGCCAGGCCAGAATGTCATCGCCCGTATAGCCTTGTTTGGAAGGTCTCGACCTACGTTTCGAAGCGGAAGAAGTTTTTCGTGAGCGCGCATGAATTGAGGTATCAGCGGCGTCGGCTTGTATGGCGTGATGGGCATTGCTGGTCCGCCGTCGTGCACTGTTTTGGGCCAGTGCCTTCCATTCTTGAAAGGCAGCCGCGTCAGCAACGGCCTCCTTCTGTTTAGCCGGCCGAACGGCACGCCTGCTCCGGTGCGCCGATGGTAGCACCTCGCTGCGGGACCTTTGCCGTCGGACTATAGGCTCTCCTCGTCCCATGTCTTCATCATCATCCATGTCGTGGGCGACAGAGCGGCTGCCGAAGCTGTCCTTAGGAAAGTCTCCAGCTGTCGTCTCGGACGGAAATGGAACGTGGTGGCTGTCAGGGATGTGGGTGGAAGGAATGCGCGCTGCTATCCGCTCGTGCTTGAGTAGTAGAGCAGGGCTCATCGAGGAAGCAACAGACACAGCCGCATCGTCTTGGCTGACAGGGGTCAATGGGACGTCGCCTATCGCCTGATTGGCGTTACGAGTGCCGCGAGCTTCATAGTCAGGTAGATCATATCGCTGTTGTTGTCGACCAGCTCCAAGCGAAGCCGCTTCGGTCCAGGTGTCGGATAACGCTGTTACGAACCGATCGTGTCCGCCAGCGTCTACCCCGGCGTTAAACTGGCCATGATCGACCGGGGGTGTGACCTCGACAATGGGAACGCCGGCTTGCAGAGACCTCCGAGGTGGATGGTACCGCGGCAATGTCGCCGCCGTCGTTTTACTAGGTTCGACCTTTGCCAGCTGATGATCCCACGCTTGTTGCCGATTAGGCGAGATACTGTGACGGTCCGAAGTCGCATTGTTGCCACTTCGGCGGGCCTGTCTCTCAGCGAGCCGTGACTTACGGAGTGCCCGAGCAGCCAGGGTACGACGGATCGCAGTCAGTGTACTCCGGTCCGAGTCTGAGGTGAATCCGCCAGATTCGGCCAGAGAGGCACTCGAGGCATTCGCCATGCCGGTAAGGTCGCGTAGATGGCGTTTTTGCATTTTTCCTCGTCCCCCCTGCAAGCTTGGTCCGCTCGAATATGCTTCGTCAGACGAGCGTTGTGATCTGGACAAGCTCGAATAGGGTGCAGCTCTGCGTCTGCGCCGCGGACCGGATAATCCGAGCAACTCCTCTGGTTGCACTTCCGGAGCAGCATGCCAGAAAAGACATGTCGCCATCGTCGAACCCTCGCGCTCGCCAAAGATACGTTGGCGCGCCATCATGGTTCGCAAGTCCTCCCCCGGTGATTCTAAGGCCCGTAACGTAGCCAGGCTTGCTTGCACTCCGGTGTCTGCGTATGGCGCACGTTCAAAGTCTCTCATCTCTTCAATGGCTTCGACCGATGGCCGTCGAGACCACATCGTGCTGCCCGCCCTCACGTTCTCCAGACGATCCAGGTCGCCGTCATCGTCGCCTTCGCTTATTTGCTCCCTGTTAGCTACAGCGTCGTGTTGCTGATGATAAAGATCTCGCGGTTGAGCCAGTATGCGCTGAAGTGTTTCGGGCCCATTGATAGCGTTTTGAGGTCGTGCCAATCCGCGGGCTGCACTGAGCGTAGCACCATGAGTGATTACTTCAGCCGACCAAGGCCCATCGGCGGAGTTCCAACTCTCCCTACCTCTCGTGGGTGCGCTAGACAGCGGCAAAGAGGCAAAACGGTTATTGTACGAGGCAGAAGGCGAGAGAGGCGGACCCTCTTCGCCGGCAAAGCGCGCGTCCGCTTTATTCTGTCCCCCAGACAGGAGCATACTTTCTTGCTTGTGCTTCGGAACCGAGGGCAAGGGTCGAGAGGCTGATCTGGGTGTGGAAACTACCCATAGCTCTGATTCCTTTCTTTCGACTGCGGGATGATTGCCGGACGCGGCGTCGATGGCACGATCAGCAAGAATGGTGGCCGCCTTTGGGCTTGCTAAGGGCGACGTAGTAGTCGGCGAGGGTTCCCTCTGAGGTATACCGACATCCGCTCGATCCTTGAGCACAGTTGGGATGGGCTCCTCCGCACTACTATACTTGCTGTGCGTGTGTGCTGTAACGAAGGAGTCACCGCCAAGCGATGGATCACGCCGGTCAAAGGAGAAGCCAGACCAATAACCTCCGGGTCGGACAGGAAGCTGGGGCAGTGGCCCTCTGCTCCTGATGCTGCCGTCGCTTGCGGAACGGAAAGACCTGTTTCTACTCTGCATGTCTTGTGATCGTGCGGTTGGACTTGCATAGTGTCCAAGGCTGCCATCTCGACCAGCGGATGGGGTCGGCGAAGAAAAGTCTGGCACACCTCCTATATGTCGAGGTGGTGTCCTACCTGCGTCCTCTTCGGTCATTGGAGACAACGGGGATGCGACGTATTGGGCAATAGACCGGTTCGATCTAGTCCATGAGGTACCAGGGGGATAGAAGGTCTGCAAGTCGGGATGCTGCTCATCGATCGGGCTTTGCACCTGAGCATCGAGGCTGAATCTCCTGTGGTCGAGAGAATCGCGTTCAGAAAGAAGAATCTCTTTCGTACCGGCGTCAGATGCAAATTGACTGCTTTCCTGGGAATGTCTATGAGGTGAAGTCGGAGAAATGGCAGGCAGGAAGCCCCCGAGTCCAGCAATGAAGCGAACCGGTACGCCTTGGGTTTCATCCTTCGTGATCGACGTTGCGCTATAATTTTCGTTGGTGCTACGGCCGAAATTCCCATTCGTCAAACTCGTCCCAGGCGTCGAGAGACCATCTCTCGCAGTGACGGTAACTGAATCGGAGTAGGATACTTCGGTAGAACTAGCGAAAGAATGGGCGGGTGGCAGATTCTTCGGCAGGCTACCTTCACTAGCAGCGCGATGCTGACGGGACGTGGGAAGACCGGTACCAAGTTGTGCATCCGCAACAGATGAACCGACGGACTGAGAGCCTTCCTGCTCTGCAGCAGAGTCTCGCCGCTGAGAGGCTCGCCGGGATTTGCGAAGAGGCGGGAGCGGCGCTGGCGGCACGGGCGGTGCCAATGAAGTGAATGAGGTCTGCGAGGAATTGCCCGTACTGGGACCGTGCCCAAAGGCCATGGAGCTCGGCGAAAGGCTAGGGTCGAGACCCAGTACTGTGACGTGCGAGCTAGATTGGAGAAGTGGCCCACTTCTATCGTCTAGCCGTACTCGAGGCTTATCTACACTCGGGCTGGACGTATTTGTATCTTTGTTTTGCGCGCTGCCGAAACTGAAAACTCGGCTTGCTGATGGCCTCCGAGGCCAAATCCATAGGCCGTTGGGATCCTTTGACAGCTTTTCCTTCGTTTCTCCTGCTGCGCTCGCACTTGGCGTCACGCACTCGGAACCTCGGGACTTGATGTCTTCGCTTGGTGTAGATGTCGTAGGCTCCACGTCAATCCACGCATCATCGTCTTTTTGGTTTTGAAGCGCCGCATTCTCGGACTTGCCCTGCTTGGGCATCTGAGCTTCAGCGCCGATACCTTCCGATCCCTTTCTTTTGAGATTCTTTTGCTTCCACCATGAGTTCGGCGCGGCCGAAGCTTTATTTTGGTTCGGAGACGGTGTTGACTTTTGCCCTGCTCGATAACGAGCTCGCAGACTTGTAGACGAGCTAGTACGGCTTCGAACACTTCGGACGCTTCGTTGACTCCGTGCCGAATATACGCTGACCGACCGTGCCGCAAGCATCTTGGTATTCCTCGAGAACGATTCGTCATCCATTGCGGTGCGCGTGCCCGACCGCAAAAGCACCGGATCTGAAGGCTGCGATATGGATTGCAAAGAGGTCACCGACGGGTTAACATCCGTCTTGCTCTTGAACCGGTCTGGAATCTGTACCTGTGACAGGCTTCGAAGCCGTGTGCGCATGCTGGAGCCTCCACCCGAGACCTCGCTGGGCTGGGCTTGCACCGTGACCATATCAGCCGTGGCCGCTGGCATGGCACTAGGTCGTCCACCCTTTCCACGCAGTCGATCCATAAGGCTAAAAGCCCTAGGTCGTCTTGGCGTGGTGTGCAGGTCCGGCTGGGAAAACAAGCCTTCGACAAGTTCTGTGTCTACCTTGACCTCAGGTCCTTTGCGTAGGGTCTCTACGTCCCTGGTAATGAGGGAGGTGCGAGCTGATTGTGCTGCTTCAGACTGAGTGGATTGAAGTGTGCTGGATCGTCGGCTATCAGCATGACTATGCGCTGTAGTCGCTTCGTGTCGATCAAAGGATCGGCGAACTGCTAGCGGTGTCGAGATGCTTTCGGCTTCTTCTACATGGGCCGCTGGCACACTGGGTGCCCGGTTGTAGTGTGGTTGGAGAAGCGATGGGTCGCAATCTGATGAAGCTGCTGCAGCAGAGTACAAGCTGCTATACGAACCATCGCGCATCGAAGCCAAAGCAAGCGGTCCGGACCTGTCCGTGCTCCCACCCGATGCACGGTTATCGTGCGGTGTGTTCATTTCTTCGAAGGCGTCGAGGCCTTCCGTTGGGAGAGGTGCAGATGGGTTTGCTCCGTTATGAGGCCTCAACATGACTGCCAGCTGAACAGATTCGCCACTTTCGGTGGTAGTACCACTGAATCGGCTTTGAATCGGAGTTGCGTAGATGGATGAGGCGCGATGGCCGCTCAGAGGTTCACTTTGCGTACCGCTGGCCGAACTGGGCTCATTGCTCGAAAAGGAGAAGCGTGCCGGATGTTTGCGTTCCATCTGGAGCTCTGATGGACCCGGCGATAGGTCCGCGCTGGACTCGTGGCGATAGTCGTCCCATTCACTATGCCAGCTTCCCTGAGGTTCCGACGCATCGTTTTTGAGTGTGGGATGACTTGTAGAAGGCTGTAAGCTCTGCTCCGTTGAATCTGCACCGTCCAAGCTGGAACGACCTTGCAATGTGGCTGGCTGCGAGTTAGACCCACTTTGTAGTGTCTCCTCTATGAGACGCTCCTGACTGGGCGGCGAACCGGCAGCCACAAGCTCATCATCGGCTTGTCGGCTCAGAAAGCCGGATCCGAGCCCGTTCTTAAGCGCGAGAGCGAGACTATGAGAGATCGGGACGGGTTCATGGCCTCTGTCTGAAGCTGATAAAGAATCGTGATCCATCACAGCGTGATCTTTGACAGATTCGGATTCTTCGATCAAAGGTGGATCTCGTGGAGCAGCACTGATGCGATGCGCCGATCTGCGCTTTGTGGAACTGGAGTCGGCATAATCATCCGTACCTAGTGGGCTGGCGGGGCTAGTGGGAGCTCTGTCGGCTTGCAACAAGATGGGTTGCCCCGGCGCGGTTGTCGGTTCATGGGCGTACTCTGAGGGAGCTGGACGTCGACGAATGGGGCCCGCAGCGCTCTTCCTCTGGTCAACAGGTATGAAAGGCAGGTGATTGGATGCTAGTTTGAACTCGGTACTTGTGCTCGGTGTTCGGCGACGGATGAACCTGGATGTTGGCTTCTTTGTCCATCCCAGCGCGGATGTCGGATAAGGACGGCGATCGTCAAGATCAGCAGACCCAACCGCTGCTTTGGACCGGTAGTCACGGGATCCCACCGCGGAGGGATGGTAGGACACGGATTGAGCTTGACCCATGCTGGTCCACGCTGAGAGCGATCACCGTCAGCAGTGGCGGGACGTGTTCATGTGTGAGCGGTGCGAAAGTCTCAAGAGATTGCGCTACAAGGAAAGGCAGCCACTGGCAGCAATCAGTCAAAGGCTAAAGCATGCCGCAGCCGTGCCACTGCAATCTACGTGAAGCTTGTCCGTCTGGGCTAAGACAGACACGTAAAGGTAGGATGGACTAGTTTCTCCGCCTAGGACCAGCCAGGGCGTTGTGGGAGTCGCAGACCGTCTGATGGATAATTGCAACAGCGAGACAGGAGGTGGAGGAGAAGAGGAATGAAAGGCTCAGAACGCGAGCGAGTTGTTCAGGAAGGAGGAGCAGAAAGACAGGGAAAGGGAACGGATAAGGGGAAAGAGCCAAAGAATAAGGAGAGACGAAGGGATGGTGGATGGAAAAAGACAGAGAAGGAAAGGATGTTGGTAGAGGTCTAGCTAGGTTATCGGCTTGGCTGCGATGGGAGCTCTTGGGACTAAGCTGGTTCGGCTCGAGCTCGACAGGAAGCGCTCAGGTTCGACGCGGAGGAACTGGCATGGGCGGTAATAGTGCCGGAAAGGGAAATTTGCATGAGACCATGATTCACAGATTGTGATTAGGAAAGCTGCAGACGGCGGGGTCATCGGTCTTTCCACGGCTTACCGGCTGGACCGCATCGGATGGATCCGATAGGAATCACAATGCCGCTGCTGCAGAGATGCAGCAATCAAGACTCACACTTGTGACTGTTTGCAGCAGATCTGAGCTGAGTAGGAACGAGGCGAGCCATGTCGGCACCGCATTAGCACGGCACGAGGGGCAGTCGTAAATGAGGCACGAATCAGGGCGTTGGAATTCTTTAGCTGTCTTTTCTAGTTAGAGAAGCTGGTCTTGTATGACGCAGCGGAATCTTGACCATCGCAAGATCGACAGAGGCGAGGTGCGGCATGCATCATCTGCAGCGCTGAATGGACAAGACAGCCGGCTAACAGTACAATGTCCTGCATCTTGCAGTTAGTCTGTATTTTGCTCGCCGCATGATAGCTGAGGGCATCTCTCCCCGATCCTGTGCTGCAACATCTACTTGTATGGCCTTGACCCGTATACACCGAAGACCTACCGGTATTGTCCGTTCGATCGTTCTTCCCGCCAACTCGCTTCCTTTGTGGAAATCGCAGACACATCTCTCCTTTTCAGAGTACTAGAAGAGAGACGACAGTGTCCATGGGTGAGGGCGCAGCTGAACCGAAGACGCAGTGAAGTGAGATCGTACCTCGACCTCGCATTAATGTAGACACGCAGACCCTTTGCGATGTGCCCTTGCAACCAAGGCGGCTCCGCACTAACCCTCACCCTCACCTGTAACTCGCATCTTGGCTTGGTGCCTTTCTCTCCTTCCGAGTGCTTCGAGAAGACATTGCCGAGGGAAGGGGACGCAAGACCGTCATCTCGCACACAATTCACTCCCTGCAGCGAGCTCGCAATGGACGCTCGTCCCAATCGGAATCCAGCTGGTTCTTGACTTGCCGATGACAGGTTCGTGTCTCAGGCGTGAGACACATCCAACCAGACAATTCGCAGACCGCCGCACGCGTTAGTTGAAGAGACGCGACGAGCCCGCGCGTGCTTCAAAGCGCACCGTGAGGGGGGAAACCAACCACTCGCACGAGACAAGACAGACGGACATTGGGAACAGACTGTGATCTACGGGGGAGAGGCAGGTTCCTCTCAACTGCGAACGCCTCACAGGCCCGCCGTAAGGCGATGCGGTGGAGCGCAGCGAGAGCAGACAAGGAGGGAGAAACATGCTTTTGCTAGCACGGGTCGCGAAAACGTGTGATGTGCGAAGAGCTGGTTGGTAAGTTTAGCTAGAAGTGATATAACACATCGCTGATGTTGGAACGCATTCAACGTTAGCTCTGGTCAGTGAGTCCACTCGGTTCTTGCCGATCGCCAAGCGCGTGCGCATTTGCAGCAACAGCCAAGCAGCGAACGGCGAGGCGTGAGGCGTGGAGCCTGAACGGGCCTGCACCAGGACAGTAAGCCGGGGCGCGCAGAACGCATCCAGGCCCAGCATCATCCCTCTCCCTTTTGGACAGTGATATCTATCTGCCTTTAACGCCTGTCGAACTATGCGCGTAGAGCTTAATTCACGAGGTCTTGATCTGAATCGAGCCTCAAGCAAGCAGGTACAGACAAGTGCCGTAGCCAAAGCTGGTTGTGCTTGGAAGGGACAAAGAAAGGCACAACAACACGCAACACCAGCCGCTCACAGCCACTGTCAGTCATAGTCATAGTCATAACCACAGCCATAGCGGTCATAGCGGCTTGCCAGCATGCATTTGCAATTTGAACCAACGTCATGGCCATAGCGACCGCGAGGCGGGCCTCTGTGCACGCTTTTGAGAGCGATGCCTGTGGGAGGGAGATGGCATGGGACGCAGCGACTACAAGTTCGTCCATCCAGCACCGTCCGTCAGTTCGACGGCTCCTCTGCTTTTCGATGATGCTCGTCGTTACGCAAGCGGCAGCCTTTCGATGCGCAGTGCATCGCCAAGCCGTAGGTTATCACACCCCTTGCCCGCTTCCTGTGTTTACTCATTCGCTGCGCTGAGCCCTAGGCTACATGTATGTCGTCACCTGCGAGGCTCCCTAACAACCCCTCCCCTCTATTCTGCCTAAGCTGCCGCTACGTTACCACTTGACCGCAGCAGCTTTCTCTGTCCTTCGTCGAGCTAAGGGACGCCTGCCTGTGACGCCTTTTTTGGCTACATTCACACAACTTGGCCGCTTGCAACCGTCTCGACAGCTGAGCAGCCGAACACTCCTCCCTCCTTCATAACTTCCAGCGAAGGCTTGCTAGCATAGCTTCTTTTATCGCATCCCAGTCCCTTCGACGTCCTTCTCTATCAACTGCATCCGGCCTGCCTTCTCTAACCTCTGACGCACCGGCTCTCGACATTGTTGAGCACGCAGACGTGCGAGATGATGGCCTCTAGTAGCTTCAGATGGCCACAGCTAGAATCGCAAAACGAGAACGGTTTTCCGTCGCCATCCTGCTCAAAGGATGTGGCCGCTACGTTTTCTTCCAGGGAAGCTTCTCTGAGCGCAGTCCTAAGGAGCCCATGTCGATCTCCTTCAAAAATGCCCACGCTCAGCGACATCGCAGCCAGACTAAATCGTGATAGAGACCCCACTTCGCCTTCACCTTGTACGTCTCCTGCCAAACCCTTTAGCACAGACGGCGCTCGGCCTCGCCTCGAGTTGACCGGACGCATCAGCTCACCAAAGCAAGGCCAGCAAAGCCCTCTGCCGGAGTTTAAGTCACCTCTGACTAACGCGCCCGCTAGCCCTTCCAAGCTGCAACAGTCCGTCTTCCTAGACAATGATGGCGCTCCGCTGTCACCCTCTCGCATTAGCTCGGGCTCATCGTCGCCTAGCAAGCGTCTGACCTCTAAAGGTCTGCCCAGTCTCGACGAGATTCGCGACCGGATGGCAAACAAGGGGCTCTGCAGCTCACCCATCAAAGCCCAAGCTGAGGTTCCTCTCAAGCCAATCTCGGCTGCTGATCCCAAGTTGCCGACTGAGCAAGAAAGAAAAGGAGCGGCCAACGACGCTTTGCCCCCAACGCCCCTCAAGCTCGACCAGAGGGCCACACCAGAGACCACTTCGCACGACACGTCCAGAACTGCGGGCAACTACAAGAAGCAAGTCAAGACGCACCCACTTCCTGCTCACCCGGCCAAGGCTTCCTACCCCTTGCAGCATAAGTGGACTCTCTTTCATGATACCAAGTCCCGCCAAGCAGCGACCGCCGCAACCAGCTCGGAGCCGCCATTGCCGAAGGCGCCCATCCAAAACTTGGCCGTCTCATCCTCATCGTGGGAAGCCAATCTTCGGACCATCGGCACGTATGGAACCGTGGAGCATTTCCTCGGCGTCTTCGCCTCCCTTCACCGTCCCTCACAGCTGGGGAGAGATTCCAACTACCACGTTTTCAAGGACGGTGTCAAGCCCATGTGGGAGGATCCTCGCAACGCCAGGGGTGGAAAGTGGAGCTTGACTTTCCGGCAGCGAAACCCGGCGCTTGTCGACCGCTCCTGGATGTGGCTCGTACTGGGTTTGATCGGCGAAGAGATGGATGAGTTTGATGAAGTCACCGGTGCGGTCTGCAGTGTCAAGCCACGAGGCGATCGCATCTCCCTATGGGTCAGAGAAAAGGGCAACACTGAGCGAGTCAACCGGCTGGGTCGCAAATTGCTGTCCTTGCTGGAACTGGAGAAGGAGCCAGGCATCCACCTGGAGTTCCGTTTCCACTCGGACCAGGCGGGTGAGAAGCCCGCTGGATATATCAGCGTAGCCAATCCAATGCAGCCTTACCGGAACTCGCCCTTGCCCCCACCTGGCACATCTGTGCCCATTGGCGAAAGAGCTACAGCTGCTGCCACACCGCCATCGCCGCTAGACAGGCCCGCTGGTCTGCCGAGCCAGGGCCTATCGTCCACTGTCGATCGCACTTCGGGCTCACCTTTCGGAAGACTTGCAGGGCAGGGGTCCAAGGGCCAGGCAGGCCGCTCCCCCACTGCCACTACCGGTACAGGGAGGCTCGGTCAAACGCTTGGCCTCGGACTGAGCATCTCTCCAGGCGAGAAGAGTCCTCCAAAGACGAACCGGAGCCCATTCCAGGCTTCCGCTGCAGAGACTCCGAGCTGGCGCAACAGCACAGGCTCCCTTGCTGTACCGCCGTCCGTCGGCTCTTCGTCGTCTGCCAGATCCAGAAGCCCTTCTCCGTTCAAGTTATCTTAGTCCAAACGATCCATGCATCTGCTTTCCCGACCACATTATGATATCTCCTGGCTCCGTCCCACATCCTGAGGATCCCGGCCGCCATCGGCCCGGGATCTCGGCCCACGCAAACCGCTTCTCACGTCCTTTTCTCTGCTGTTCAGTGCAATGCCAACAGTTCTACTCATGCTCTACTCTCGAAGTTCTATTGCTGTCACTCCAGGTCGAGGAGGCGGCGGACCAGCTCCGTGCATTGTATTGTGATGGCACGGTGTAAGTGAGCACATCCTCCTCGCCGGCTGTTGAAGAGCAGCAAGAAGGCCGGCGAATAGAATGAATGTGAGATTGTCCGCTCGGCGCTGTCAAATGCATGCAGCACATGCGCTTTCAATACAAAGCGCTGTCTCGTGTTGAAAGGGTGTAGTTGGCCATGCGCGACTTCAACTAAAGGCAGCTCTATCCAATTTAGGTGGGCTGAAATCGAGGTGAATACAGGCGGCGGTCTGAGCACGCGGGAGAAGAGAGAGATCAGATCATTCGTGATTGTATTCGTGATTCCACTTGCCGTCGGTCGAAGGCGTTCCCCGCCCCGCGCCTTTCCCTCTTGCTTGCCAACTCTTCCTGCAGGTCCCTACCATCCATCCACTTGTTGTCCCTTGTTGTCACGCTTACGACGCAAAACACCTCTACTACAGCTGGGACATACTGGGCGGCTCGACAAGCAAACTCTCTGCGGGGTGTCGCTGCAAGTACAGATCAGAGAGCGCTCTGGTCTTCGTAGTGGCATCGCTAGCGACAGCCTGCGAGGATAGGCCGTGTTGCCGTACATAGATATATCAAACGGGACCGCACAATTTGCACCATGTCGGCCCACGTCGACCGAGTGTGGGCTCTGCACGACTTCAAAGCAGAGAATCCGGACGAAGTCTCTTTTCGCGCAGGCGAGTGCATCAAGGTGGTCGAGAAGGACGATGAATACGGAGATGGATGGTGGCAGGGCACCAACGAGGTTGGCGAAACCGGCCTCTTCCCGTTCACCTACACCACCATCGACCGAAACCTCGCCCTGAGCGCAAATTCGGGCGACGCAACCCCGGAGATGCTGCCATCCTCGCAGATGTCCAACTCGAATCGACCGGGGGTCATGCATTCCACCATGGCGGATATCGACAATGCGCTCACCGAGCTCCAAGGTGACCGCACTGCGCCCGTCCGCCGATCCGTCGACGGCCCCGATACCTCGCGCGCCTCTTTTACCAGCGAGCGCACCGACGCCGAATCGGACAACTTGGGCGAATCCGACGACTTTGCCAGCCGCTCGGTCGCCGCTCGTGCCGCTCTGGCAGCCAATGCTCAGAAGAACCTCGCCAACGACAACCAACGCGAAAAGCTGCAAGAAGAGCGTATGCGCATCGAGGCGCAGCGTCAATTCCAAGAGGAAGAAGCAAGACAGCGTACCCTCTTGCTCGAAAAGGAAAAGGAACGCCAAGCCAAGCTGGCCGCCGGCGAGCTTGACCGGAGCCAAGAAAAAACCAAAGTCGCCCCGATCGCCGGTGTCGATATGAGCGACGAGAGCGACAGTGATGGAAGTACTGGCGACCTTGACGATTTCCAAGACAAGACCCACAGTCCTCTGTTCGGCAATCTTGCTTCCACTCCCAAGGAAGGGGTCGCCTCTAGAGAGTTCCACAGTCAGAATCAGGGCCTGCAGGGCATTGTCGAAAACGAGCTCGCTCCCCAGCCCAGCAACCACACCCAGCAAGACTTGCCTTCAGGGAATACTTCCACTGGCCTCTCGTCCTTGGTCGCTGCCCCGGCTGCCAGCGCCAGCACTGGGTCGGAGGTGCCTGCGCCTCTTTCTTCGCAGGGCTTTACCCCTGCGCCCCTTACCTCGCAGGACTTTATCCCTGCGATCCAAGCAGACAGCCGAGCGCCACCGGCAGATGCTTCTGCTGCTCCTGCGCCAGAAGCCAGTGCGGCCGCCGCCCCGGCTGCAGCCATTCCTTCCTCTGCAACCATCACTCCCTCTGCGACCATTACTCCCTCTGCCACTGTGGCCAACGGCGCCGATGCGAGCGTTGGCGAACCGGGTTCCTTGCTCGCTAGAGACACAGGCGCAGTCGGAACGAGGCCCGAACCGGATGCAATTACCGCAAACGGAAATGGCACTGCTACTGCCGCAACCTCGGGTGTCGCTGGTGGCAGTGATACCCCTCGAAGCACCATTGCCAGTGAAGCGGAAAAGACCTCGCAAGCGACGTCGACCACTGGCCACAAACCTGAGGGCGACCCGGCATCCTGGACGGTCGATCAGGTGGTCGACTGGGCTCGATCGCGTGGCTGGGATGAGAAAGCGGTTGTAGGCAAGTTTAAGGAGCACGAAATCTCCGGAGATGTGCTCTTGGAGATGGACATCAACATCCTCAAGGAGATCGACATTATGGCCTTTGGCAAGCGATTCCAAGTCGCCAACGCCATCAAGGAGCTGCGTAAGCAGATGCCTGGTGCCCAGGCCGAGACGCCGCAGAACGCTGCCTCCGACGGCCTTGGCAGCCCCGCCTTGATCGCGCCTGTGGCTTCCCCGTACCCTGGTGGATCGATCAGCGGTCGAGACGGGAGCAATGCCGACGGGAGAAGTCTCAATGCGCGCGTGGCCGAAGCCAGCCTCGATCAGAGCCAGGGACGACACTCGGGTGGGCCTGGCAGCTTTGTTGGCGAGCGCGACTCGTACGGCAGCTATGGCTTTGGAGGGCCGGCGGGGGTGGCAGCGTGGCAAGCGCAGCAGGCTGGCCATGTGCCCGGCTCGCGGGTGCAGAGCGATGGGTATATGCGCGGCAGCGGCGAGGTGCCTGCGTCGCCGGCGAGTGTGACACAGTTCGGCAGCGCTCAGCTGAGCTCGGGGAGCCGCTTCTCGTCGCAGGTGCACGACGACCGGCTGGGCGCGCTGCCGGCATCACCGCGCAAGCGCGAGTCGACCGGCTCTGGCGGCGCGGTCAAGGAGACCAACCGGACGAGCTTCTTTGGACTGGGCGCGCGCAACCGCAAGCCGCCGCCGCAGTCGATCGCCTCCGCCTCCACGGGCTACGACGAGGAGCGGAGCAGCAAGGGCACGCTCTCGCGCCTCGGCTTTGCACGCGCCTCGCGCAACATCAGCAATCCCTCGTCGCAGTCCACGTTCAAGGACCAGATCTCGCTGCCCACCTCCAGCCCACACTTTGACGCCAACGGCGACACGGTCCGACGCAACCGGACCTCTGCCGGCAGCGGCACGGTTGTGCACGGCGGGGGGAGCAATGCCGGTGGCACCGGCGAGCATACCACCCCCCCGGGCATGGCTCCCGACGCTCGGCCCACCTCGGTCGGATCGGCAGGCGCCGGTGCGGCCAAATCGACAGGCGCAGGCGCTGCCGCGGGCGCCGCGGCGGACGCGGGGGCCGAGGGGCCGGTGATGGCGCGGATCGAGCCGGTGGACCTGGCAGGCTGGATCAAGAAGAAGGGCGAGCGGTACAACTCGTGGAAGCCGCGGTATCTGGCGCTGAAGGGCGCGGACCTGGTCATCCTGCGCGACGCAGGCGCGGAAAAGATCAAGGGCTACGTCAACATGAAGGGCTACAAGGTGATCGCGGATGAGAACACCAACCCGGGCAAGTACGGCTTCAAGATTCTGCACGAGAGCGAAAAGCCGCACTACTTTAGCTCGGACGACCCCGTCGTGGTGCGCGAGTGGATGAAGGCGCTGATGAAGGCGACCATCGGCCGCGACCACAGCTTCCCCGTCATCTCGAGCTACAACAACGCCACCATCAGCCTCAAGCAGGCCCAGCGCATGAACCCGCCCCCGCGGCCCCCCAGCCCCACCTCCCGCGCTCGCACCCAGCGCGCACAGGCCCGCCCCAACCCAGAACAGCTCACCGCCCGCGACGCCGCCATCCTCATGAACCTCTCCGCCGGCCAGCCCGCCCGTCCCGACGCCCGCTAAACCCGCAACCCCACCCCTCCCCCTCCCCCCCCCGCTACGTAGGTACTTTACTTTGCTCACACACGGCACTTTGAGACACACGACTGCGTGACACAAGACCAACCTGCCACGCACAGGCGCGCTGCCGTAGTAGAGTGTGCAAAAGCGCAGGGTATCGAGCGTACACACGCCTGGCGGCAGCTACAGGTCGGCAAAAAAGCCGCCGCTCGGCGCATCCCCGTCGTCGCCCCCGCCCTCGCTCTCGCTCCCGTCGTCGTTGTGGTGTTTGCTGTTGGTTTCGGGTGGGTGGTCGTCGTCGGCGTCGGCGTTGGGCGCGCTGTCGTCCGAGTCGTCGGGGTCCGAGGGGAGGGAGAGGAGGCCGAGGGGTTCCAAGGTGGAAGGATCGTCGTCGCTGTCGTTGTCGTTGTCGTTGTCGTCGAGGAGGGGGGAGAGGTCTGTAAGTTTGAGGGTGTTGGAGTGGCCGAGGGAGGCGAGGAGGGAGTGTTTGCGCTTGATGCGCTCGACGGGGAGGCCGTTGTGGCTGGCGATGACGCCGAGGAGTTTGCTGGGGAGGATCTGGACGACGCGGACCAGGCCGTCTGCGGAGCCGGTCAGGACGGTGTCGGGGTCGAGCGTGCAGAGCGCGTCGACGCTGGCCGGGTGGCCGGGGACGCGGTCGACGTGGTCCAGCAGCCCGCGGCTCGGCGCCCAGAGCGAGAGAATGCCGAGCTGGGTGCCGACGACCAGCTTCGCCCCGTCGCGCACCGGCGTGATCGACAACAGCTCGTCCTCCTGGTCCTCACTCTGCTCGAACGACGCAGGCCCCGACGCGCGCAGGTCGATCGACGACAGCGACCCATCCCCCGACGTCACCACCAACCGACTCCGCCCCGGCACCGCCCGCTCCGCCCCGGACTCCCCCTCGTCCGAATCGCCGTCCGAGTCATCGGCGCCCGGTCCACCAGCCGCCGCCTTCGCCTGCGCCTGCGCGCGCCGATACTCGAGCTTCCGCTTCTTCTTGCGGTCCTTCTTGGCCTTGTTGCTGCTGTCCTTCTTGTCGTCCTTGGCATCCTCCTTCTTCTCGCAAAGGTAGGGCATGTAGACCATGTCGGTGATCCAGTCAAAGTGATGGTCGTACTGCCGCACCGCGCTGGTAGTGCCAGCCTTGCGATGGTCCCAGACGCGGACCACGCCGTCGTCGTCGCCGGTGACGACGAGTTGGTGGTCGATGGGCAGCACGCGGCTCGGCGCGGCGTCGTGCGACCCGATCCAGGATGCCTTGACCTTGCCCGTCTCTGCATCCGTGCTGAAGAGGCTCTTGTCCTTCGAGATCGTGTAGATGCTGTCGCCGTCGGGGCTAAAGTGCACGCCCCGGCACGGCTTGCGCGACGGACGTGCGTTCCAGAGCTTGCGGTACCGCTTTACGCTCACCGCATCGCCGTCGTCCACACCGTCGAGGCGGGGCGATGCCTCGCCATCGCGCACCGAGCTGCGCGGCTTCTTCACCGCCGGTGCCGCCAGACGCGACGACGAGGGCTGCGACAGGAACTCGACGTACGCGTCGTAGTTGATCAGCTGCACTTTGCCCGAGATGAGACCCGCCGCCAGCAGATTCGTACCCGGTGTCGGGTGGAAGGAGAGGTCCAGGATGTCGCTGCTCAGCGGGATGTCCATAGTGGCTTCGCTCCCGGCTAGCGCAGGCTTTGATCAGACGGCTCTGGCGGTTTCAAAGGCGGACAGACCGGCAGATGGGAGCAACACCAGAGGCGCAGAGCAGGAGGCTTGGATCCCATCCCTTTTGTAAAATCCCGCCCGCCCACCTCCGAGTTCCGAGTGTGTGAGGGCCGATCGCATATCGCCGATAACAAAGGGCCCATCGCCGATCGATAACGCGCTGATCGGATCCGAACCCCTAGTCACGTGTGGCTGGCGGTGAGAGCGGGTTCGACGTTGTGCCTCTTGGCATGGTGGCCCTTGGCAGTGCACGCAGCGGGGTGGGGGTGTTGCTGCTCACCATCACAGCGAGACACGGCGGCCGACAACGCACGCTGCACTGCGAGAGACCGAGATGCCTGTTCCCTGGGAAGCGTGCCTGCACATGGGTATGTACTGCTCGTCGCGCCGGCGTGGTGGGGGATTCTGCTGACGCTGGGATGCTTGTGCGCTGCACGCAGGCATGGTGGTCGTCATGTTCGGCGTCGCCGGCACCGGATACAACGTCGTGCGGCGGCTCGCTGAGGACGGCAAGGTACGTTCCACCCCGCCCATCCCCCCGCACCGCTGTTAACCCCCGCCTGCCATCCCCACAGCCCATCCGCCACTCGCTCGACGACTGGGAGCGCATGATGATGACCCGCGACCACCGCCTCACCGGCAGCCTGCGCGGACAGAATGTACGTACCTCCGCCCCCTTCCCCTCGACGCCTAGCGTGCTGACCCACTCCACACTCGTGCTCCTGACAGACCAATCCGATAGCGCCTACACAGTTCGCCACCAACTCGGCATGGTCCACAGAAAAGCTCGCCTAGCCCACCCCACATGTACGCCAGCACATACATACGCTTGCAAGTTCTTTTTCCGTATACCATGCCGCGCAAGGTCTTTCCCGCGTTCAATGCCGCTTGCGTATGCGTTTGCGCGCAGCAGCGGTATGGCTGAATGGATGGTATTCGACGGGAGTGGGGTCTACTTGGACACCTCGACGCGGCGGCGGAGCACGTCGCGGACGTTGATCTTGGTATCGTCGACGTGGGCCAAGCTTGCGAGGAGGTCGCGGTACTGGTGTGGGGGTGTATTGTCGTCAAAGATGATGCTGACGGCGGTGGGGAGGGGGAGGGTGGGGAGGGAAGGGTCGGGGGGGGTGGTGTTGGCGGGGGGGAGGGTGAGGAGGGTGGCGGTGTCGAGGGCTGGTTTCCAGGGTGCGTGGGGGCGGCGGCCTAGGGCGGCGGGGGGTGTGTGGTCGATGACGGCGAGCCAGCCGGAGCGGAGGTCGCGTGCGAAGCGGCGGGCGGCGGGGTAGGTGAACGAGCGGGGGGGGGCTGCGAGGACGATGCGGTGGACGAGGGCGCGGGCGAGCGCGGCGCTGATGCGGCGGTAGAGCGGCGCGGCGGTCTGCGCGTCCACCACGCCAACGAGCTGTGCCAGATGGCGCGCAAACACGCCGAGTGCCGGCACCAACGCTGGCGTCGGACCCGCATCGGGATCGGCGTCGGTGGTGGGCTCTGCGTCGTCCCAGGCGCGCAGTGTGTACGGCCGGAGCGCGTCGAGGACCTCGCTGGTGATCAGCCGCTCGAGCGCATCGCCGGCGCGCGCGGCCACCTCGCCGAACCGCCGTCCCGCCGCATCCCACACCCCGCCCGTGCCCGCCTCGCTCTCCTCTCCCCCCACCTCCCCCTTGACCGCGCCCGCCCCGCGCTTCAGCCCGCGCCGCAACAGGTCGCCGAAACTGGCAGCCTCGAGCTCGCGCGCTTCGGCACTCGCCTCGTCCTGCCGCAGCCCACGCGCGAGCCGCCGCCCTTCGTCGGTAGCCTCCATCTCGTGCGCCATCTCGACAAAAAAGCTCGTCTCGGACCAGCGCTCCAGCTCGGCGCGCACGTACTCGGCAGACAGGAGCGCCTTGACCAGGCGCCCTTGGCCGCGCAGCCCGCGAACCATCTCCGAGTCGGCGGACACCGGCACCACGCCCGAGGCCGAGGCAATCTCGCCGGGCATCGCTCGCGCAAACGCACTGGACAGGCTCTCGAACGCATCCAGCGACCGCGTCAGCCGCTGCACGTATGCGCGCAGCACCGGCAGCTGGATCAGCGCCACAAACGCCGCCCGCTGCGACAGCAAAGGCAGCGCCCGGTACCGCTCGCTGACCGACGCCAGCAGCTCCATCACCGCCCGCGCCGACCGCGTCGTCCTCGGCCCCGCACCCTCCCCCTCCACCCCGGCATCTGCCGCCAGCGGCACATCGCCTTCCTCGTCGTCCGCCAGGCTGTCCGAGCTGCCAATCGCCCACGCATCGCCGCGCTCCATGATCTCCTCGAACCTCTCCAGCGCAAAGTGCTTCTCGCCCTCCAGCCACTTTTCGAACCACGGCTGGTTCAGCAGAATATCGTCTGACAGCTTCGCGGTGCCTGCGCCGTCCAGCACGACAAGCGAGGCAGGATACTTGTCCGCCAGTTCGTCATCAAAGGTGAGCGTCTGGAAGATGGTGTGCGCTAGCAGGCTAGGCTGCTCGAGCAGCGCCGGCACCGACGCCTGGAGCTTGCGGCGCAGCGGGGTGAGGAGCGCATGTAACAGTTCGGCCTGAGTGTCGATATGCCTGTAGCTCTTGCGCACCGGATCGGACGGGTGCTGATTTGCGTAGGCTCGGAAGAGGCGGACGACCGGACCTCCTGAGCCCGGCTGGCCATGCAGAGCCGGCTGGAAGAGCAACGCCTGCGACGAGACCAGAGAAGAGATGTGCGAGAGATACCACTCGGGCTTGTCGAGCCGATTTGTGGGCCGGTCGCCATCAAAGTGGTACCGGAAGCGGAGGAGGAGCGGCTCGACCAGAATCTGAGTCGCGAGAAGAGGCTGGTAGGCGTCGCTGCCGGCTGTGGTTGGCGGGGCTGGGCGTTGGCGCTTGGCCTGCTGGCCGCGACGGGGCGAATGCGGGGGTTTGGCGGTGGCGCGTGGAAGCAAGCCGAGGTGCTCAGCGGCGTCTTGCAGCTGGCACAGCTCCGACCATGCCTGCCTCACGCCAGCATGATGCACAAAGTCCGCGCTGATGGCAGAGACACCGCCGTTGGCCGCGCTGTTGTGATTCGTATCGGAGGCGGGAGACGGCTTGGACGCGGGCTGACCTGTCCAGCCAGCCTCAGCCAGGGCCGCGGATAGGTGCTGGGTGCGGGACTTTCTGAGCGCATTGAAGGCGGCGAGCCTCTGCGCACGCAAGAAAGCCACCGAGCTGGGTTCAGTAGCAACCTGCTCGGCCTGGGCGCGTGCCTCGGCCGACTTGACGAGCGCGTCGAGGTCCGCCAAGCTGGCGAGCGCCTCGTGTCGAGAGCTGGCGGTCTGGTCCTGGGCGACGGTCTTGAGACGGAGGTCCTCCGCCTGCGCAAGGACGCTGAAGTACGCCTTGGCCTTGTTCAGCTGCGCGATCGCCGCATGCAGGTCTTGGAGGTGGGCGATGAGGGTGGTAGCCCCGGTCTTGCTTCCCCCCGGCGCGGCGTGCAAGGGCGTGCCGCCGATGACAAGGTCCTGGCACAGATCCAGCAGCTTGTCCTCGCTAGAGACAATCTCATCCGGCAGCAGCGAGAGGTTCTCTTTGAGCGACTTGACTGCATCGAGACTGGTAAGCAGCTGTTTGCGCAGCGACGTTTCGAGCTGCGCAAGCCTGTCGTTCGAGACACTCTGGGCAGCCTTGAGCTGGGCGAGGTGGGATTCGAGCACAGACGACGAAGGAAGCAGCGAAAAGGGCGATGCACCTGCAGGTGGCGGATGACCTGACGTCGAAGCGAGGGCGAGCTGGGGTAGCACGTAGTTCAAGTGCTGGACGACATGGGCGCGCACTTGGTCCTCGGACGGGCTCTCAAGCAGCGGCGAAAGTTGGTGCGGACGCAACAATTGAGCCGCGACAGAGGCTGTGTCAGCGTGTTTGCCGGACAACGTGGCCATCGCTGCTGGTTACCTCCTCCTGAAGGCGCAGGCGCAGGCGCAGTGTGACGACGTGATGACAAGCGGGGAAAGAAAGGAGCAGCGTTGATGTCGTCGAGATGAAGAAGCGGCGGTACAACGCACATAGTAGCGACCAGAATCTAACATCCGTCCCACCCCCACCCGCTTCCTTGGGGGTTGATAAAAACACGACAAAGATTGATCACCACACGACAATTCCCGATGACTGTGCAAAGTCTTAGCCCGATGCGACGTCACCCGGGACAAGAAACATGGTATTTATTCATCACAACTTTGAGTGGCAGCTCATCGACACTCTCTAGTAGACATCACTTGATTTGACTCTCAAGTAGCATCGTAATCAGCAACACGAGGCAGCTGTAGATATCGCACAATGTCACACAACATAATGGCAGTGTTCATATCAGACTCAAGCAAATGTTGTGAAAGCGCTCGTGCAAGATCGCTATCGGGTAATGTCGTGCAGTGATCAATCTTTGTCGTGTTTTTATCAAACCCCGCTTCCTTTAAGCTTACTTTCATCTCTCTTCTCCATGCCAATTGCCTCCTGGATTCATCACTTTCTTCCAGGCAGAATGCTGTCCTTCGTCCGCTACATAGCATCGCACTCTCTAGGCACTTTGCAGACGTGAGACTGCTACCTGGCCGCAGCGACAGGGCTGGATGTTGCGCTGTGTTTTCGGGTCTACCCTTTCTAGCCGTTACTATATAGACATGGATTTGCAGGGGTAATTCGGACAAGCATTTGGGGAGAGAAAGGCGGTCAGAGCTTGACGACGAGTTTACCGGTGGTGGTGCGGCTCTTGATGTCTGCAAAGGCCTTGCGAAGGCCGTCGGTGGTGAAGGGGTACTCATTGTGGATGTTGATCTTGACGCTGCCGCTGGTGATAAGGTCGAAGAGCTGGGTGCAGTAAAATTGGCGCTCCTCTGGCGTGGCAATGTAGTTGCCAAGGGTGGGGCGGCAAAGTTTGAGATTCTTGGGGGCAAGCTTGAGCGGGGGGAAGTCGGGGACGGCGCCGGAGGCGTTGCCGAAGCTGACGATGGTGGCCTTGCGGGCGGCAATTTCAAAGGTGGACTCCCAGGTGTCCTTGCCGACGCCGTCGTAGACCGCGCTGACGCCGGCGCCGCCGGTGATGTCGAGGACCTGCTGGATGTAGGCTTTTGGGTTGGCGTTGTCGTAGATGAGCGCATGCTCGGCGCCGTGCTGCTGGGCGAGCTGGCACTTGGCGCGGGTCGAAGCGACGCCGATCACGCGCGCACCGAGCGCCGTGGCGATCTGGCAGAGCATCAGCCCAACACCGCCGGCGGCGGCGGTGACCAGGATCCAATCGCCGCGCTGCACTGCATACGACTCTTTGAGCATTGTCAGCGCCGTCAGCCCTTGCAGGTAGGACGCTGCCGCCGTCTTGGTCTCGATCCCCGCGGCCAGCTTCACCACCCGCTGCGCATCCACCAGCTGCTTCTGCGCGTATGCACCCGCGCCGTACTGCACTACCCGATCGCCCACCTGGACCGCCGTCACATCCGGCGAGACCTCCTCGACGACGCCGGCGCTCTCTTGGCCCAGAATGGCAGGCATGGCAAGCTTGTAGAGCCCGCCGTAGTGGTAGGTGTCGATCATGTTGACGCCGGCATACTCGTTGCGCACGATCACCTGGCCCTTGCCGGTAAGCTTCGGTGCAGCAACGGGGACCACCTGGACCACCTCCGGGCCGCCCTGCTGTTCAATCTGGAGTGCCTGAATGGTAGACATGCTGCGCAAAGGCAGTGCGCGCGCGTTTCGAAACGAGGCGAGGACGGGTCGGCAGGACAAGTTTGCTGCTAGCTGGACCAGTCTTTGTGACATGGGCAACTAGGGAGGTTTTGCTGATGGTGATGAGGTGAGGTCGAGAGTGAGGTGAGGTCGGGAAGATACCTTGGACCTTGTTACAATCTGGCTGTGTTGGCGAGCTCTGTGAGCCGTCGCATGCACGTGCCACTCTTGCGATCCCCAATGAGAACGAAGTCCTTCTCTGCGAGGAAGTGTTCTTCCTTCCCAAGGCAACACAAGCGCGCGATGTTCGCCCTCCGCAGGGAAACATCGTCTTCTGTGTCGAACTCCAGCGACATGCAGGCACTTGACGAGAGCTCCCCTAAGGTGGGCTCTCTATGCGACTTAGCTTGTTAGGATTTGGATATCGCAGCGTCACAAGCAACAATACATAAGCTTGTTGCGTGAATACACGGAAGCCGAATACTTCAGGTTGAAATTTCTACCAAACACTGCAACCACACGAAGGCAAATTAAAGCGGTTAAGGACGCGGCTATGCAAGTAACGGAAACACCCGTCAATGCTCTGCTAACCCGGAGCTATGGCAGTAAGCACTTGTCTTATCGCCGGTGAAATGAGCGAAAAGCGAACGAACAAAGCAAACAAATAAAAGGAGTGCTGACAGACGAGATCAATTGCTAACGACGGAAATGGTGACCGAAAGTGGTGGTGTGAGGAGGAGGGGATCGCGACGGGGAGCTAGCTACATGGCAGCTGAAGCCAAGGCCTAGCCTATAGGAGCTCCTTCCACTTCGGCACTCTGGCGAAGGGCAATAATATGAATGGTCCCGCATTGAGCCTATGTCTCTTCCTGTCTTCCGGGCCAACTCTTTGACGGGGGCTGCATAGGCAGTGCGCCTGGTTCGGCCCTAATCGACAAATGAAACACACACACACACACACACACATACTGCGGATTTTTGATGAGGGAAGCCGGCAGAGCGCTGCCCCACCCCCACACATGCAAGCGGGCGCCCGTCTTCGGGTCTCGGGCACGTCACCTCCACAGCATAAGATAAACCGGCCGATACTGTGGCTTAGCTAACCACAACGAAAACGAGGCGAGGCTTGGCTTCTGTTAGACTATTCGCATGGCAAGCAGCAAGCCCTCACGCCGTCGCCCCCTCAATGGACGCTTGACGTTGTCACTGTGATTCCCTCTCTGCCTCGATGCCGCCCTTTCACAGCCGTTGGCCGGGTCCGCCGTTGGAGTTCTTACTTCATGCCCTTTGGGGGCGCTGCGACTAGGAAAGCTGTCATCTGGACGGTCTGCAATCCTACTCCTGCGGTGAGCGGTAATGGCTACTTCCCTGCTGACGTACAGGGGGCGCTGATGGAAGCACGCAAGCACTGGTAATGACAATTGGCTGAAGAAATGTGCCGAAGCGACGGATGCAGCGCCGGGTGGGGGCCAGGGCCGGGTTGCCCACGTAGCGGCCTAGCGGTTGTGGATTGTGGATGGGCAATGGTACGGCTTCGACGTGGCGCCTGTGTTCGGCACTGGAGGCTGGTCGCGCGAGCGCGGTATGCGGCAACCTGCGGAGACCTGGCTACGATGACGCCGATCGCGGGGTTGTTGGACGCGATGATGCGCACCCGCACCCGGCGGGTAACGAGCTTTGTCGGCGCTAGTCCAGCTTGCGACCATTGTGATCTGTCAGAGCGCCAAGGCTTACTTAGCATTGCGTGTCACGCGAACGCGCCGAGCTGCTCCTCTCACGCCTCGCCAAACTGGGCAGCTATCTCAGCAATGCGCCGTGCCGGGTTCGGGTCGAAGCCCCATGCCAGACGCGGTGTCCAGCTGAGGTAAGGTTGGCGACATCCGGCGTCGGCAAGTCAGGCAGAAGTGGGCCGTGCTGGCCCTCCTGTACGCAGCGTTTACGGAGAAGCAGCCGGCCATGGCTCGTTAGCTAACCCCCTGTGACACGAAGACGCTTCCGGACAGCGACGACGCTTACTAATACTGTAACTGCGAAGGGGAACCCCGTTGCTAAGATCACGCAAGCTTGCGTCCAGCTTTGTGCTGATTCATATGACCCGCTGGTGTTTGGTTAGGGAGCCTGCTTGCGTGACGACGTCGCGCTTGGGCCGAGCTTGGTTCACGTGAAGCCGAGCTGAGCTACCGCGGTCGGCAGTGTCAGTACGGGGCGGGTTGGTGTCAGCCTCGCAGCGAGTGCTGGCGGTGGTCGGTGCGGGGGGCGGGTTAGTCAGGATTTGCGTCAGCGACCTCCACTGGCTGCATCAGCCTCCACCGGCTCGCAGGTCTGATCAGGCGACCATGGTGACACCGCCGACGTCGCCGCGCACAGCACACCAGCGCCAGCCTGCGGTGGATCGACGCTCCAGCGGCGCTCCATGGCGGCGCCATGTAACATCTACGAACCCGGCTCGAAGACATATAAGGCGGCCGAACTTGTCGACCATCCCCACCGCTCCACATCATCCAACTCATTCTCTCTCTCTCACAACAAAACAGTAGCAATCATGGCCGACAACAGCAACCCCGGAAACTTTGCCAACCGGCCCAAGGAGGAGGTGCAGGCGATTGCATCCAAGGGCGGCAAGGCCAGCGGCGGCGGTACTAGCGACGGCGGCGACGGCAGCTACGCCGACGACAACACCGGCAGCGGCGGCAACAGCGGCACCGGCAAGCAGGGCTTTGCCTCGATGGACCCGGAGAAGCAGGTAAGCTCGGCGCCCCCGCACTCGCGTGCTGCCCTACACGGATACTTGACACTGACACCCCCCTTCTCTCCATCCCCGCCGTGCAGCGCGAGATCGCCTCCAAGGGCGGCAAGTCCTAGCCGATTCCCCCGCTCAGTCCCCCCACATATATCACTGTCGTGCTGTATGTAACGAGCATCCCAAACAATCGCAATCCCGTCTTCTATATCCTCAGCGCCGTGCGTTCGCCACCATCTATGCCTGCGACTGTGCGCTTCGCCCCACGTAACCTCCTGGCCCTCTTCCTGGCAATCCCAGTCCGACGTGGTCAACTTGCGCCTTCATTGTTCCTGCGCCGGCGAGTGTGGGTGGCTTCCGGGCTGGTCGCTCTCGTTAACAACATTTGGCGTGATTTACACATTTCCACATGCTGACCACACAGCAAACCGGGTCCTCTAGGGCAGTAAGAACACTCCAGCATAGGTTGATTAGGCGAAGTTCATATACAGAATCGTAGCTCGGCGCGTAGGCAGCCGGTCTGGGTCGATCTACTTTCTCGCATCAAATGCGTTAGTCTTTTCCTTGATGTGTTCGATGATCGAGGGGTCAGCGAGCGACGAGAGGTCTCCGAGGCTGTCGGTCTCGTGCGAGGCGCATTTCCTAAGCAGTCGGCGCATGATCTTGCCCGATCGCGTCTTGGGTAGGTCAGAGACGATAATGATCTTTTTGGGAGCAGCAAAGGGGCCGATGTTTCGTCGGACCTGGATAACCAGCTCCTTGGCTAGAGCGTCCTCCGAGTCAAAGCTGAACTCTGGCTTTAGCGTCACGTAAGCGGCAATCGTCTGGCCAGTCACCTCGTCTGGGATACCGACAACAGCTGTCTCGGCCACACCTGGATGCTGAATCAAGGCCGACTCGATCTCGGCAGTGGACAGTCGATGACCCGATACATTGATGACATCGTCGACGCGTCCCTTGATCCAAATGTACCCGTCCTTGTCTCGCGCAGCACCATCGCCGGTGAAAAAGTAGCCCTTGTAAGGCCGCATGTAGGTGTCCAGGAATCGCTGGTGGTCTCCAAAAATGGTCCGAGCCACCGATGGCCAGGGCTGACCGATGGCAAGAACGCCTTCGACATTGTTGCCTTCCAAGACATTGCCAGAGGTGGGATCCAGTAGCACCGGCTTGATACCCCAGAAGGGGTGGGTAGCAGAACCGGGTTTGGTCTTGGTGACACCAGGCAGAGGAGTGATCATGATGGATCCAGATTCGGTCATCCAGTAGGTGTCGACAATAGCACATTCCTTTCGACCGACATTGTCATTGTACCAGTGCCACGCCTCGGGGTTGATCGGCTCACCGACCGATCCAATGACGCGAAGCGAGGAGAGGTCGTGTTTCTGAACATGCTCGTCGCCCAGTCGTCGCAGCAAGCGGATCGAGGTAGGAGCCGTGTAGAACTGCGTCAACTTGTGTGTGTCGACCATCTCCCAGTATCGCGAAGGAGTGGGGTAGACGGGTGTAGACTCAAAGATGAGCGTCGTGACGCCATTCATCAGGGGACCATAGACAATGTACGAGTGTCCGGTGATCCATCCGACATCAGCCATGCAGGCGTATCGGTCTCCCCTGTCCGGATGGACATCAAAGACATCTCGCACCGTCAGCGCGGTACCAAAGAGGTATCCAGCGGTGGAGTGGACCACACCCTTGGGCTTTCCGGTGGAGCCCGAGGTGTAGAGAATGAAAAGGGGGTCTTCCGAGCTCATCGATTCGGGTGGGCAGTAGGCTCGCTCTCGGGCGCATGCCTCATGCCACCAGATGTCTCGCTTCTCGTCAAAGTGGACCTGCCCACCGGTGCGCTTTACCACGACAACGTGCTCGACCTTGGAGCACTCCTTGAGGGCAGCGTCCACGATGCTCTTGGTAGCAATGTTTCGACCGCCTCGCTTGCCTTCGTCGGTGGTGATGACGACACGGGCTCCGCAATCGTTGGTTCGGTCTCGTAGCGAGTCGGCTGAGAAGCCTGCAAAGACGACCGAGTGGATGGCGCCAATGCGGGCGCAGGCAAGGAGCGCAACAGCAGCCTCGGGGATCATGGGCAAGTAGATGATGACGGTATCTCCCTTTTTCACCCCAAGGCTCTTGAGCATGTTGGCAGCTTGAGAAATCTGAATGAGAAGCTGAGAGTAGGTGATTTCCTTGTGCTGGCCAGGTTCATCCGCTTCGTAGATGATGGCAACGCGGTCCGGGTACTTGTAGGCCCAACGATCGACACAGTTGTAGGCAGCGTTGAGCCGCCCTTCATTGAACCAGGCGACATCGCCGTTCTCAAACCCACCGGACCGTACAGTCTTGAAGGGGACATCCCAGTCGATGATTTCTCTGGCAATCTGTTGTAATCAACCGACACAGGATGGTAGTGGCAAGAGGTCAGCCGCTGTATAGCTAGGTTTATGCTGTCAAATTTGTCCAAACCAAATCAATACGTCGTTGACCGGCGGGCTTTCATAACATGTGTAAGATTGCCCCGCTTTTCGTCGAGCGTGCCGCCGAGGCGTGCCACGTAGTCGCATTTTTGCTGCGAAAGGCATCATCGATTTGGCGGTAGGGAGTCAGACATCACTTACCTTGCCGAAGAATTCGTCTGTGTTGTTGATGGACTCTGGGTAGTCAGACTCGTACCTGGCAGCATCGATGTGAGGCTTGGGTCGGCCGTCGTTTCCCAAGAGCCGGGAGGCGACGTCGAAGGTGGGGACCTCGGGAACGTCGGCTTCAGCCATGATGACGAAAACAGTAGCTCCGTAGCGAGCCGGGCACGGGAAAGGCAGTAGTGAGAGAAGCTCGAGTAGGGGCGCTGGAGAGGGATTGGATAGATGGCGTGTCTATTCTTGTAGGAGGAGGAAGCAAGGCAAGACGGATGAGGTATTTCAAAGCAGGCGCGGGGAGCGTAGAGAAGGCCAAGGTCTACTATATAGGGTCAGCCGACCAGGGAGCAGTGCACGTCGTCAAAAAGCTGCTTGGGAAGAGTGCCAGTCGGTCTATCGGCCAAGGCAGCCGACGTATGCATTCAAAGGCGCGAAGAGGTGAGAGGTGACTTATGCGACTTTTGTTCAGCTCGACTGCAGCCTGGCCGGGGCTTGGCTCGAGCGGGGAAAAGGTAGGGCTCGGGTCGGGTCTCACTCGAGCCACTCTATCGGTCTAGCTGCTGCGTCGCTCCGTAATTATTGCGTCGACATACGCGTCTCTTTGGCATGAGATTCACAATCCACACGGTGGAGGACCGCCACTTCGCCTTCCTTCTCGCACCTCGCCCTCGCTCTCCTGCCACCTATGCCTTGCACGCTCGTTGCTGACGCCTTTCGTATTAGCACCTCCTCGATAGCGCCGCTCCGCAGATGATAGCGTGAGCTTCCACTGCTGTCTTAGCATCGCTTGCATACCAACTGTGACCACTTGAACAGAGCAGCCTATCGGTGGACAGGGCCTGATGACCATTCTGCACTCAGCGAGGGGACTAGCCTATGCCTCGCTATGGTGATCTTGGGGATGGTGAGGGGAAACGCTCGATGATATGCTAGGTGGACTGCTTACGGAGCATGCGCTTCTATGCGGCTGCGGGGAACTGGCGCTGGCCGGCCACCTAGCTGGTGCCCAAACCAAGAAGCCTGATTGGGGGGTGACTTATCGACCGAACGAAAGCGGATTTGTAGCTCGCGGATTACACTGACTAGCATGAGTGTGGGTTGGGGAGAATAGTTCCTAGTACGTAGTGCTAACAACGCAAGCACCCCAGACCACAAAACTGAATTGGTGTATGTCGGTGATGGGTTCAGCTGGTCTGCATGTCCACAAAAGCTTGGATACCAGTCCTTTCGAAGCACGTCATGTCGAAAGCTTGGCTCGAGCCTACGAAAAGAATTGGACGTGACGCACTTTGGCAACTGAGCGCCCTCACCCCGCCCAGAGCAAGGAAAAACCGGCAAGGGAAGAGTCTTCGCCTCCCCTCATACGCTGAACAGTCGCACTTTGCAGCCAGGGTGACTAGGGGCAGCTGCCGCAATTGGCGTTACCTGACGCACCTGCCGCCGTTGTCACCTTGGCCACCTGCCAAGTCGAGTGCACCATATGTACAGTCACTGGCAGAGTCGACGCTGGCTGCATCTCCGTCTGAGGCCGACGTCGGCATGATCCGCACTCTCCGTCGAAGCTCGTATTCCCGTTGTATTCCAGCGTTTCTTCTGTCCGGTCCGCAACCTCACGTCCCAACAAACACAATGAACGGAGCTGGGTATTCGGATCTTGCGACCGTGCTTGTCCTTGCGACCGTGCTTGTCCTTAGCTTAGGCTGACTCAGCTCTCTACGCTTTCTCACACTAGGACGGCTTAGGCTCACCTTGACTGTGACTTGCTCAGCGCACCGAATCGCGAACAGCAGTACCCGATCCTCAGTTGCGACTTTGTCCGCTTCTTACGTCTGTGAACAAGTCGGCAACGAGCGCCGTTGCCGACAGTAGCTTTGGCTCATGCCTTGTCATGCCCGTCACCCCGCACTTCTCCGCAAAACTCTGTGGTCCACTCCATGTCGCCAACCATATTTGCATGATAGCGAGGCGCTCTTGCGCAGAAGCTTCTTACAGTACCACAAGTAGAGTCAATTGCCACTTCCTCGAATAATAGTATTAAGAGGAAAAAAAAAGGAGGCAAATATGCAGTTAAAAAGGAGAGCAGCTAGCGGCAGTAACTGGGTGCAACACACATAGATGCCTTGCTCTCGTACTTCCCACGATGCTTGCCCAGCACTGCACAATCATCAGATTCGCACAATGAAAGTCTGCGTCGGTCGAGCGTGATGGAGGCTATGGCACTGCCATCATCGCAAGCACTGCCAGTGAAGAAGCGGGAACGGAAATCCGGGACTCGGAGTGGAGTTCGCTGCGCAGAAACAAAGGCGCGCCTCAGCTCAACTTCTTCGCAGCGGTTAGGACCGGCACCACCACTCTCGCCTTCTTCACGCAGTTCCCATTGGATCTAGTGATACTCGCACGCTCGCCACGCCTCCCATGAACGGCCAGGAGGAGTCGTCGTCGGCTACGTATCGCCGTGTGCATCTGCCGCCGCGTTCCGAGTACAGATTCGAGCTGGAGCCTGATGAACAGCTCTCCATCCGACTGATACCCGACCCTACCCCCACAGGAGAGCAGCCCGACGCCGAGATTTTCGGTGCCGAGCTGGTAGCGGGCAGCCAGGAGCGCTGGTATCCCTTTGGCGACGAGGCCAAGGCGGCCGTCTCTTCGTGGAGAGGCGCCGAGATCGAGATCGCAGGCACCGCCTCCACCGAATACCTCGCCGACGAGCCATCGCCGGTCTACACGTCCTACTCGAATCTGCATCTCTATCTGGAGCGAAAGCGCATTGAAGCTCGCCAGGCGCTGAGAAGCGATGCCAAGCTGCTGTCGACGCTGGCCGCGTCCGTCCTTGACCCGACGTATATTGCACCACGGACCACCGATCCTGCCACTCACACCGAGTCGGATCCCAACGGCAGCACAGCCTCCACCGTCTACCGCGCGGAAGGCCAAGGGCCGCGTGTCATGGTGCTCGGCCCAGAGTCGGCGGGGAAGACGAGCCTGGTCAAGTTCCTGGCCAACTATGCTTTACGCTCCCCAGCGGTGGCGAGCCTCGGCAAGGGCGAGGCTGGCAAAGTGGCCGAGAGCCTGCGGTCCGGTGGGGACGGCATCATCTACCCCAACATGGAGGGCAATCTGTCCGAAGAAGCCAAGAAGGAGAAGAGGGAAGAGGAGAAGAAGAGCGAGGTGTCGGGGTGGTGGCCTGTGGTAGTCAATCTCGATCCTAGCGATGGCGCGCCTCCGCTGCCCTGCTGCCTCTCGGCTCTTCCTCTGTCGCCGCTTCCGCTTGCCTCGCTGCCGTCGCCGTCGCCCGTGCTGCCGTTCGGCACGAATACAGGCACGACGGGCGCGATCCCGCCGGGGACTTCGACGGCACATGGCGTCGCACCGCTGTCTCTGTGGCTCGGCAAGGAGAACGTCCGGGAGAACGAAAGACACTTCCGGCGCGTGGTCGACTGGCTCGCCGAGGGCGTGGAGCGGCGTCTGGCGCGCGACTTTCGCTCTCGCATGTCGGGCCTGCTGATCGACACGCCTGGCATTATCACTGCCGACGCGCGCTCCAAGTATGCGTTTGTGCAGCACTGCGTGCGGGCGTTCAAGGTAGACACCATCGTGGTGCTCGGCCATGAGAAGCTGAATCTCGAGATGACCAAGATGTTTGGCGGTGCGTCGGAGCAGCTTAGCATTCCCGGTTCGGACGGCGTGCGCATGCCGCGGGTGAATGTGATCAAGCTGCCCAAGTCTGGCGGCGTGGTGGAGCTGGACGAGACCTACCGCGCCCGCCTGCGCGCGTTGCAGGTCAAGGCCTACTTCTACGGCGGCTCGGGCGGAGGGAAGGGCGCGCGTGGGCAGGAGGGGGGGATGCCGCGTGCGGTGCTGCCCGGCCACGGTGACCCGCTGGGGGGCTTGCCGGCGCTGAGTCCGTACAGCACGACGCTTCCGTTCGATCTGCTGGAGATCTACCGCGTCGGGCAGGAGTCGCTCGCGCCCTCGTCGGCGCTGCCCATCGGCGCCGCGCGCACCGTTACCGAGACACAGCTGGTCAAGCTCGACCCCGCCAACTCCGCAGCCGACCAGGCCAGCCTCCTCCACAGCCTCCTCGCCCTCGTCCAGCCCCCGCGCGCCGGCACCGCCCCCGGCCAGCCCGACTCCGCCGCCCAACCCACGGACGACGAACTGATCGGCGCTCCCATCCTCGGCTTTGTCCATGTGTATGTCGCCAGCCGCGCCCCCTCGCCGCATCGCCCACCCGCTGACCCACCCCTTTTCCCTCCTGCAGCGCCGAGATCGACACCGCCAGGAAAAAGATCACCGTCCTCTCGCCCAGCACTGGCCGCCTGCCGTCCAAGACCGCGATCCTCGGCGTACGTTCCACCCTCCCCGCTGCGCCGCGACCCGTACTGACCTTTCTTCTTCGCAGTCGCTCGACTGGCAGGACATCTAGCCCGCACCGTGCAATCCATCTTATACACCCGCCCGCGCACCGCTTCCGCGTGACCGTACTGACCTGCACCGTAGCTTTCCCCTAATTCATCCGTGTTTCCACGCCAGAAAGCGTTGCATGGAATATATACGCAATGGCGGCGAGAATTGCCACAGGACGCGTCGATCGTATAATGGTTATTATTCCTGCCTTCCACTCGTGGATACGGAGTAACCAGCGGCTAGCAGGAGACAGGGGTTCGATTCCCCTTCGACGCAAGCTCTTTTTTTTTTTGCTCGATGCCGTTGGGGCGGGCAATGGCGCAGGAGGGCCGGGGTGTCGCGGGCACAGCGCTGGCGGCGGGATGTGATGGTGGGAATGGATTGCAGGTGGTTGGGGGCGGGAGGGCAGTACAGTGGGAGGGAAGGCTATGTGTGCCGGCGGCTGCGGCGGGCGAGCCAGTCGTTGATCTTGAAGTCGAGGGCGGGGCGGTGGCCTTTGTAGCGGCGGAGGGAGTCGAGGAGGTCGGCGGGGTCTGGGCGGGTGGCGGCGGCGGCGGGGTGGGAGCCTTGGAGGAGGGCCTCGCACTCTGCCTCGGAGGGGAGGGCAAAGGGGTTGTGGGACTGTTCCCAGCGGAGGGGGCCTTTGCCGCGGAGGAGCGAGTCGCGGGCGTGGCGCGCGTCGCGGGTGGCGAGGGGTGCGGGGATGTCGAGCACGGGAACGGCCAGGGCCAGGCCGGCAGCACGGGCCGCCTCGACGTCGGCGAAGAAGTGCGCGCGCACGCGGCTGTCCGACACCTGCTCGAGGCGGGGGGGCTCCCACTCGGCCACGCCCGCGCGCCGCCGCCCCGTCGCCGGATCCTTCTCCAGCACGTGGGTCACGCCCGTGTAGAAGTCGCGCCCCAGCGAAAAGTCGCAGAAGGCCGTAGCAAGCCGCATGTCGAACCGGAAGGCCTCCTCGACATCCAGCCGCCGCGCCTCGACGATCGCCTGGTGCGTCACCTTGAGCGAGCGCGGCGACTTGGTGCGCAACTCGCCCAGCGTCCGCTTCGCCCACTCCTGCACCTCCTCGGACAGCGTTGCCAGACCCAGCTGCGCCAGCTCGCTCGCAGCCTGGCTCTCCCCCTGCCCACCCGCAATCTCCTCGAGACAGGTAAACAGGCTCTCGCACGACGGCTGCCCAAACACATAGTCGAGCGCAATGCGGCGGTCGCCCACCAACGCCGACTTGGCCAGCACCTCGGTTTCGGCAAGCGGGTCGGCACAGAACTCGTCCAGCGCCGACGCGACGAGGCCCGGATTGAGCGCGCTCTCGGCGGGCAGCGTGCTGAGCCGGTGCGCGGCGGCGTCGATGCTGCTGCTGGCAAGGTAGTGGGTGGCAAGGCCGGCGAGATACGCCTCGGCGCCCGAGATGCGTGCGCCGGTCATGCCGAGGTACTGCCCAACCTTGCCGTCGAGGCGAGCGAGCACCCTGGTGACACCGACATCGGGGAAGTAGCCGATGCCGGTCTCGGGCATGGCGAAGAGGGTCTTCTCGGTGGCGATGCGCAAGGGTGCGTGGACAGAGAGACCGACACCGCCGCCCATGGTGATGCCGTCCATGACCGCGACAAACGTCTTGGGCTTCTTCACCTCGGCGCCCTTGCTGCTGGCGAGGCTCCGCGCTTCCTCGGCGCCCTTGCCAGCGCCATGAGCGTTGGCCGCCTCGCCGAGGCGGGCGATCTTGTAGTCAAGCTCGAACTCGCTCTTGAAAAAGTCGAGCGCCTTTTCGCGCGACTTGGCATCGCCATCAGCAGCCTTGACCACCGCCAGGACGTCGCCACCAGAGCAGAGCGCGCGGCCGACCCCGCGCAGCATGATGACATGGCAGGTGGTGGATTGGATGCATTCGTCGAGCGCGGCATCGATCAGGTCCACCATTTCCTGGTTCAGCGCATTGAGCGCCTTTTCTCGATTCAGCAGGATGGTGCGCAGACCACCATCGGAGAGCAGCTTGACGAGCTTGGTGTCGTCGCTGGCGCCTGGCACCGGAGTGGAAGACGACATCTGCCGAGAAACCTGCGAGAGTCGAGAGGTGGCGGACTGGAGGCGTTTGCTGTTGGAAGAGGCCATGGCGTCAGCAGAGAGCGGGTGCCTTGCACAAGCGGCAGAGACAGACGGAGAAGCGGCACGGAGAGGAAAGGCCAAGGAAGGACGGAAAGCGCGTTGGAGAAGGAGGGAAGAAGAGCCTCTGGCTAGCGATGTCCTCATGTCGGTGGTAGGGGAAAGCGGGGGCAAGGGCAGGGGAGGCGAGGGCAAGGGCCAGGGGCTGCTCTGCGCTGCACCGGAATCAGTAGCGGTTTGATATGCTAGCGGAGCAAGGCAGAAATGAGCGGCTCATACGGCGACGGTGACCGAGAGAGCCGAGAAGCAGAAACGCTCCAACTTGGCGGGGCACCTAACGGCAGTAAAAATGTGATTTGTTAGAGCGCCTGCGTAGTAAGCACGTGCCAGCTTGATTTCTGGATGTTAGAGTAAGGGGGAGGCGAAGGAGTGCTCACGTGATTGACGGCTTCGGAGGGTGCATAACCTCGGCGCTAAGGCCAAGGCGAGTTGGGCGGTGGAGCGGTGGTGATCGGGCCAGTCGTGGTTGACAAGGCGGAGGTGAAAGGCAGGCTGGCTTTCGACGAGGCCACATCCGGCTTGTCTATCTCTTTCCGTCGAGCGGTGCTACGACGTTGCGCAAGAGCCCCAGCGCACGAAAGACCGATTGTCGACCTCGTCAAGATGGCCAGTATCAAGGGTCCGGCCGCGGCGCCGAGCTCGTTTCCGGGGGCGGAGAAGCTGCGGATTGGGATTGTGCACGCGCGGTGGAACGAGCAGTGCATTACGCCGCTGGTGCGCGGCTGCGTGGATGCCATCACCAAGGCGGGAGTAAAGGCGGAGAACATTGTCATCGAAAGTGTGCCCGGCTCGTGGGAGCTGCCGTTCGGTGTGTCGAGGTGAGTGTCGGACCGTGTGGCTGCTGGCGTGTCTGGTCTTGGCTGACGGGAAGCTTGTCTGCTGCTTTTGCGCTGCTCAACGGTGCAGGCTCATCTCGGCCTCCCAGGTGCAGGCCTCCTCGAACGCGTCGGACCTGATGGGCGCAACGTCGCTGCTCGACGACACCGCCGCCGCCCCCGCCCCCGCCACAACCAAACCGTCCCAAGCAGCTCTCGACGCCGTGATCGGCATCGGTGTGCTGATCAAGGGCTCCACCATGCACTTTGAGTACATCTCCGAGTCGTGCTGCTCCGGCCTGATGCGCGTCGGCCTCGACACGGGCGTCCCCGTCATCCTTGGCGTCCTCACCGCGCTCACCGAGGACCAGGCGCTGGAACGCAGCGGCGTCGCCCGCGGCGCCAACAAGGGCCACAACCACGGCATCGACTGGGGCACCGCAGCTGTAGAGTAAGTAGCCCCCCTCTTGCTGCCCATCCCGAATTCGCACCCAGCTTGCTGACTGACACCTTGCTCGTCTTTTTCGCCCCCGCAGGATGGGACTCAAGACAAGTCGATGGGCCGAAGGCAAGCTCGACGCATAGCGCTCGCACCGACCCCGTGCTGCGTGGCACAGAGCTGCACAGCGCCCGCAGGCAACGAGACACGAACGCGCGCCTCTCGCCCGTGGAGGGTGCTGATATGCTGTCTTTTCCTGCCCGTGCAAGTGCAACGACTACGCGAGAGAACATGAATAAAAGTGCATGTGGGGTGAGAGTACAGGGGGTTGGTACGCCGCGGAGAGGGGGAATGTGCGCGAGGGCAGAGGACCGTTGGGCACAGGAGATACGCCTCGTCGCATTTTGGGGACCGGAGCGGGCGGATGCAAGCAGGTGCCGGTGCGAGGAAGTTAGCGCGTAGCAAATGCTGCGAGGGGCCGCCGCGCCGGGGGAGGCCTTGGAGGATGCGCGCCGGCTTAATCCAGCTTGTCGGCCTCGCTCTCCTTTTTGTCGGCCTCGTCAAAGTTGTCGACGACATCGGGCACGTCGTCGTCGTCCTTGCCGCCGACGGCAGCTTGCGAAGCAGTGTGCTGTGCGTTCATGGCCTGGTACGACTCGGCCAGCTTGCGCAGAGAGGCGAGCGAGTCGGGCCCGAGCTGGTTCAGAATGCCCGGCACAAGCTCGGTGAGTTCCTTGTCGACGCCATTGCCGTACACAGCAAACGTGTTGCTGGTGGGCAGGCCGTGCACTGTTGCGTTCAAAAACAGATCCATGTCGTCAGTATACGCTCAAAGTAGCCTGTTTTTCTCCTCGAAGAAAGGCAACGCCTCGTCCATGGGGAGATTTTTTCCTAGCCCCTGATTGCATCTGCCAGAGGCTTTGCCGCCGCCCGAGCTCTCAGAGGTGCCACATCGCTGCGCAGACGGATGTGCTGATGGGGGCCATGCTGATAGCTGCCCTCTCCGCCTTCCTTCAGCGACGGTGCAACTCGGATTTCGAGATGCCATCTTTTTCGTCTGTGCCAGCGCAGACGACTGTTGGCTCGTTTTCGAGTAGGACGGAGGCTGGAGACTGCGGTTGTTTTTCTGAATGTCTGGACTTACCCTTAGGAGCGGAGAAGTGGAGGACGTTGCCGTCCTCCTTGAACATGTTGACCTCCTCGACGCCGGAGACGGGCTCGACCTGGAGCTTCTTGAGGGCGGCCTGAAGCTTAGGGTCCTCACCACCAGGGCCCTTGGGCTTAGCGCCCATCTTTCGTCGGGGCGTGCCCTTACCGCCTTTGGAATTGAATCCGGTAGGATGGTGCAAAGGTGCAAGAATCGCAGGCGAAGCAGGATGTTCCCAGTCGGACATTCGAGAGGCGAGCCGAGGTGAGCAGGTCGAGTTGATTTGATGAGTTGGCCGGGTTGATTAGATGAGGGATAGAAAGATTCAGAAGTACAGAGGAGATGTGCGTAGCGTGCCAAAAGTCGACGAGGTATGGATAATAGCAAGCGGCGCAGCGGAGATAGACGAGGAGAAACGGAGAAGGGTCAGCAGGGCGGACAGCGAAGGCATGGACGAGGTAGGGCGGCTGGGGTATGAATCACGTACCGGTTCGGCTGGCAGCCTGGAGCTTGGCGAGTTTTTCTTGGTTAAGGACCATGTTGGCTATGAAGAGGCTGAGGTGGAACGAGGCAGGGCTGAGGCGGGACGGAGCGGTGTATCGAAAGGATGGGATGAAGTAAAAGGAAACGACGACGACGACGACAAGAAGCGGAATGGCTGACTCTGACTTGAGCCCACTGACGTTCTTCTGCTCGGCCAGAGAAGCCAGACGGCAGTCTGAGTGGATCTTGCGCTTTGTCTCGCAAAGCCATTCACTCGTCCGACTGCAGTTGCCAGCCCGAAGTTGAGCCAAGTGATCAGCCAGCCAGCAAAAGAAGCGCACTGAATGCATCTTGGACTTTTTGCGCTTTTTGTCGGTTCGTGGTAGCAGTCGCGCGCTCTATGCACTAGCGCTCTAACATGCCACTCAGCGCTGTGACTCTTTGATCTTCTTTCCCGCTTCACCACCGTGAACCGCACCACCAGTCTGCCTCTCATGTGTTCTGCTTGTCAATCTGTAGCCCGAGTACACGACCAGCGCACACGAACATGCGGCCACACGCTTGGTGATGTATTGTAGGTGCTGTAGGTGCTGTTCAGCGCGCCCGCACAGGGTCCATATGCTTTCGCCGCAGCCGTCGTCCGATCTAACAGACTACGGACAGAAGGCTGCGCACAGAGCGGGGCGGGTGACAAGCTAACTCGACTCGACGTGTTAGACCGACGGCATGAGGATCTTCTCATTTCAAGCTGGAAGAAAGAGGGTAGGCCCGGAGCCGTCCGAGCTGCAGGATGCTCTACTTTGCAAGCAAGTGTGCATTAGAAAAGCGAGGCGAATCCACTTAGCAGCGACGGCCAAAAGCGAATCCTGAATGGATAACTCGAAGCACCATTTCAAAGCTCGGCGGTGACGGCTAATCACGAATAATGGCTCGACTGACAACGGCGACTGCCTGCAAACAGTCGCTGCCATCCCTTCCTCTCTTGTCGCATCTCAACTCCATCATCCTACTGCTTCTCTCGACCACACACCTTCTCGACACCCTTCTGTACCGCCTCGCCAGCTCCGTTCTCCCGTCTCGGCATCAACTCGTCCGTTGCGCTCAGCCGGTTCCGCCCTCACATCACAGAGCTACCATGTCCAGTTCTCCCGTCTTGAACGTGAGTCGCACCCAACCTCACCCCTCGTTCGTCGCACCCAACCCCACCACTCCTTTGTCGCACGGCACAGAGATGAGCTTCGCCGCCTAGCGCCCCTCTCTGCGGCGCCGCGACCTAGTTCCGGCCTTGGCAGCATGACTAACCAACTTATGATGACTCTTCTCCTGGTCTTCCGCATCCTCCTCTCCTTCTTGTTGCTCGGTCTCTAGGTCGTCCGTTACTCGGCCCTGGTCGGCGGCATTGGATACGGTATCGTACACCGAAGGACGTTGCAAGCGAAAGAGGACGTCAAGGCCGCACATGCTGCTTACAAGCACAAGCAGGACCTCATCCACAAGGCGAAGGAGGCCTACAAGAACCGACTCGTCGCCAAGCAAGACTCTGGTGGTAAGTGTCCTTCTCATCCAACCTGCAACCTCGCTACAAGACACAGAAGGCTTTTCAGATGGGTTGCCATCGTCGAACATCCTGCGCGGAATCTAGCGTTGCGGGCTTTCGGTCCCAGGTGGCAGTCAGGTGCCGAGACCCGGATGATGGCACGGCCAAAGCGTGCCACAGCACCAAGGACGCCGGTGTTGGTGGCATCGCGAGCAACTTTGGAGATGCGCACAGATCGAGGATCCGTCTGTACCGCACCGGGCTGGTTCGATCTGCGTTCTGGCCCGTGACGTCGATGGACAGCAGCACCGCTCCACATTTAGTAGCATGGGCCTGCACCGCCCTGCGGCTTAATTCGGGCGGAGAGTACAGACGGAGCACAGTACGGAGGCAGATGACGCCGCGCGTCTTTCCCGCAACGCACCGTGTAGTTTGACCCACCTGCTGACTGACTTATCTGCCTGTATCTGCGACAACAGTGATCACGGACCCCGAGAGCCCCGCTTTCGACTTGGAAAAGTTCCTGGCCAAGATCGAGCAGGAGAACAACTGAGCCCACTCGCCCGACCCCACCCAAAACAGGCGACATCATGCCCTTTAGCCGCCGACGGTGCGGGCACGTACACGCTTCCAGATCCTGCGGGAGCTTTCGTCGTCATTTCGCCCGCCACTTTGTGTATTAGATCTTCCTCACCCGGCTTCCATCCTCGCAATATTCCAACATCTAGGTAAACTACGCCACTCAGGCATTCCTGCATCCTTCTGGATCGAGACCATCCGTACAGCGCCCTGGCACCGTACACTTGATCAGCCGGTTCCAGACATAGGGCCCTCCTAGACCGACTGAGGAGCCGTGTCGGCAGAAAGGGACAGCGGGAGGTCACCAAGCGAGAGCAAATCCACAGAAAGCTGTGCTGATTGAGAAGTCCTGCCAACTTCAGCATTTACGCTGCTGTCCGAAGTAGGCTGATGAGCGCGCTGCCAACTCTTGAAGGAAACGTCTTAGCGGTGGATTGGGGCAGTGTGAGACGAAGCGGAGATCATTCGTCATCCTGGGTCCATGCAGCAGCTCGTGCCGGTCTGTCCCGACTGGAGGAGATCTGGCGACGCATAGCCCGTCGTATTAGCATGACATGTCGTGGTGGTACCGGAGGGTTATACGCCCACGTCCGTCGGGTATGAACGTGGCTCGTTACAAGACAACGTACAGGCGAGCATCGGCGTACCGCCAGACGTGTCCCACGGTTAGGTAGCAGTTCGTCGTTGCCATACGGCCAGACCGCCCTTTCGTCTCTTTGCACGCAGAGAGAGACACTCGGAAACGCAGCCGGTCTATCCAGCCGTATATTGACCACACACGCCGCGCGCCTCGACACGTGCAAGCAACTCTAGCTTCTGCAGACAGCGTACGTAAGGCCTGGCCAAGTTGGGTTTGCTGTGCGAAGATGAAGAGAAGGAGTTTCTGAAATGTTTGATGTGCAACGCCGCTCCCATGTGCGACAGCAGTAAGTCCCAAAGGCCGATATCGCTGGCTTTGCGTGATGTCGTGCGTCGGCGTTCGCAACTGCCCAGCGGTGAATTCGGCAGACGAGACGGCGGATGTTCGGTCCCAACCGCGGCGCTAGCGTCTCTTTGTGCGCTGCCTCCTTCTCGCCCATCTCCGCGATGCGTGCGCTGCTGGGCTACCACAAACACGAGCTTATCTTACCGCTCGCTTAGCGCGCCCGTCTCGGGTGGAAGCTCTCCGTTGTCCGCAAGCCGCAACACGAGCCGACGGGTCTTCCCCATATATAGAGACTGGGAAGGGTAGAGACACCGCCAGTCTCGTCCACCCAGCTTTGTGCGCCACAGCTAGTGACAGTATGCTTGCTCCTCTCAGCGCCGTCGTGGTTGCCTGCCTGGCCGGGCTTGTGTCCGGCTGCCCGGGCATCGACCATGCCCAGGGTCTGAGTCCGCGCTCGGCCAGTGTCTCGACCCAGCCAAGTGGCGGCACCAGCCTGCTGAGGTCGCTCACCTGGGGCGAGATCAACATCCTCCATACCACCGACATTCACGGCTGGTATCAGGGCCACATGAAGTCGAGCTACCCCGAGCCCAACTACAGCGGCGACTGGGGCGACTTTGCCTCTTTTGTCCACCACATGAAGGCGCTGGCAAAGCGCAAAGGCGTCCAACTGCTCCTGGTCGATTCGGGCGATCTGCACGACGGCGCCGGCCTTAGCGACGGCTTTCCTGCCGGTGGCGTCGACGGCCACCTGTCGAACGAGTTCCATGCGCAGATCCCGTACGACCTGCTGACGGTCGGCAACCACGAGCTCTATGTCTATGCCAATGCCTGGGATACGCTCGCCAACTTTGTCCCGCGCTGCGCCGGCCGCTATGTCGGCTCCAACGTCCAGATCAGCCATCTGGACCCGGAAACGGCGCAGAACAAAACGTACGACTACGGCGAGCGCTTTGTGCGCTTCGAGCTGCCCGGTGGGCACAAGGTGACGTCGTTGGGCGTGCTGTTCAACTTTACAGGCTCCGACCGCGGCATCAGCGTCCAGGACCCGGCGCGGATGGTCGAGGAGAGCTGGTTCGCCGACGCCATTGTCGAGCAGCCCGATTTCTTCCTCCTGGCAGGCCACATGCCCGTCCGCGACGACCAGTGGCCCACCGTCGTCGGCGCAATTCGCAAGGTACATCCAACCACCCCCATCCTCGTGCTTGGCGGCCACACCCACATCCGCGACTGCACCATGTACGACAACAGCTCCATGGCGCTCGAATCCGGTCGCTACCTCGAGACCATCGGCTGGCTCTCGATGAACATGACCGCCAACGGCCCCACTTTCAGCCGCTCCTACATCGACGCCAACCGCCGCAACTACGCCTTCCACGCCGGCCTCGTGAGCCCCGCTGACCACTTCGACACCCAGCTCGGCAGAACAATCACCAAAAACATGTCGCACGTCGCCGCCGAGTGGAACCTGACCCATGTCTATGCAGACGCGCCGCAGGACTACTACCTCCAGCGTGTGCCCATCAACGACTCGTCGTCGCTGATCCACTTGATGACCAACAAGGTCTTCCCGACCGTCATCTCCACGTCGAACCCGGCACGCAAGGACGTCCCCAGCATTGTCATTGCCAACACGGGCTCGCAGCGCTTCGATCTGTATGCCGGCCCGTTCACCAAGAACGATCAGTACATTGTCTCGCCCTTCACCGACGCATTCCAGTACATCCAGGACGTGCCGTACGAGTATGCGAGGCAGATCATTGGCCAGCTCAACACCAAGCAGTATGCGGGCAATGCCAGGCGGGATGTGGCGGGCAGCAGGGCCGAGGCCGAGGCCGAAGCCGAGGCGGAACGGTATGCGGAGGGCCATGTGTCGCACATCTACAACCGGTGGCTCGAGGCGCAGCATGCGCGTGCCGACCTCGCCAGACTGGACGCGCGAGCCGCCGACGCCGACGCCCAGCGTACCCTGGGCTACGTCACCCGCGACCAGTGCCCCGGCCACGGCGACGACACAGTCCACACCGCCATCCCCTTCTCCCCCGTCCCCGACTACGTCGTCAGCCCACCACCCGCCAGCATCACCGACACCGACACCCTCGACGTCGTCTTCCTCGACTTTATCGCACCAAGCGTCCTCCGCATCCTCAACAGCATCCAGTCCAACCGCACCTACTCCCCCACCGACGTCGCCCCCTACAACAACTACACCTCCCAGGACATCTACCCGCTCTACGCCCAAGCCGTCTGGGCCCCCGCCACCGCCGCCGATTGATTCCCCCGTGTACACTCTCGCAAAGAAAACCATCCCCAGCGCCCCCAGCGCCCCCAGCGCCCCCAGCGCCCCCAGCGCCCCCATGCCCGTGCCCTGACTCTTCTTCGTCCACTGGTAATCGCCATGTGGATAGAAACCGCCTTGTGAATAGGAACTGCCATATGGATAGGCGGAGTGTGAATCTAACATGCAGCCTTCTTTGGCATCATCGCCGTGTGGAGTGAGAAGGGGTGGCTGGCTCGGGATGGTGGCCATCTTTCATGTTCTCCTCCACTACACCTCGACGCTGCGTTGCTTGCGCTGGGTCGATACGGACGGGCTGGTTTGGCGAAGATGGAAGGCAACGGCGGGGGTTCTTCTGCGGGAGCTGGGGGGGCGGTGGTGGAGGCGAGCAGTACGGAGCTGATGATAGCGCTGTCGCATGTGCAGCAGCTGATTGCGCTGCTGGAGTACCGGCCTGGCGGGCTGGCGCATGTGGTGGGGGGGATGTTGGAGCCGCTTGGGCGGGTTGTGTCTACGGCGTCGGCGGATGCGCTTGCGGTGTCGATGGGGTTGGGGCAGGGGGTTGCGGATGGGCGCGACATGCTGAAGCGGTATCGGGCGGGGGTGGAGCAGGCGGTGCGGGTGGCGGCCGAGCTGGGTGAGCGGTTGGGTGGGGCGGGGGGCGGGGCGGTCGGGTTGGGCGAGCGGCTGATGCGCAGTCAGGACCCGCGCGAGCGTCTCCTGCGCACCCGCCGCAAGCGCCGCCTCCTCCACGACCACGCCCGCGCCCTCGACACCGCCGTACCACCCCCCACCACTCCCCACCCCATCCACAACTCACCCCCCCAAGCAAACCCCCCCGCCGTTCCACCTCCCACCTCCCCCACCGCCCTCCGCTCCTACCTCACCGCCTGGCACTCCCACCTCGCCCGCACTACACCAATTCCCCCGCTCACCCGCGCTCGCCTCGCCTCCTTCATCGCCCCCGCCTTCACCATCCAGCTCCAAGTTGCCCCCCTCCTCAACGCACGCATCACCGCCACAGCGCCCCCCGACACCCACGTCTTCGTCGCTCGCATCCACATCGTCGCGTTCACAGAACCCATGGTAAGCATACCCGCCCACCCAATCTCGCACGCGTCCGCCCGCTAATACCCCTTTACCGAACCAGACCGACGCTGCCAGCCAGTATCCCGTCCTGCGCTCGCTTGAGGCCGAGCTCTGTGCCGATACTGCAGCGGTTGCTGCCACCCTGCCACCGCCCACCTCCCCCTGGGAAGCTTACGCACCCCTCACCCATGCGCTCACTAGCATCCTCCTCGCCGCCGGACGCTTCCAGACATAGCCCTGCACGAGTCGACCGACATGCAGCGCGCCGATCGCGGCTGTGAGAGAAGAAACAAAGGCGTATACTACAGGCGAGGTCGGGAGAGGGTGGTCAGGAGGCGGAGTCGGCGAGGAGGGAGCGGCTGGCAGCGAGGTAGTCGTGCCAGCGGCGTTCGAAGGCGGTGGAGAGGCGGTGAGCGACGCCTGCGGAGGCGGGGACGTGGTCGGCGGCGATGGCGAGGGAGACGTTGCCGGCGTAGGAGCAGATGCCGATGGCGAGGGTGGCGCGGCCGGCCTGGGGGGGCAGTACGGACCAGGCGGCGACCTGGTGGCCGGCGAGCTGGATGGGGCGGGCGCTCGGGCAGGGGACGTTGGTGATCACGGCGGTGAACGAGGTCATGACGCGCTCGGCAGCGCGCACCACGGCGGCGCGGACCAGGTTCCACGGCGCGCGCGGGACAAGCCCCAACGGCACCGGATACATCCCGGGCACCTGCCCCGCCGCCTGCACCAGCGCAAACACCCACCGCGGCAACAGCGAGCTCTTGACCACGCCCAGCCGCGCATGCGTCGTGTGCAGCCGCACATACAACTCTCCCACCCCCACCCCCATCCCCGCCCGCGTCGGCAGATAGGCTACCCCGCCCGTAGACAGATTCCGCAGCGTCCAGTCGCCCGCCTCGCGGATCGAAATCGGCACCAAAACCCCCACCGGCGACGGCAAGACCCTGTCCGCCGCCCGCTTCACCGCATTCCACACCCCCGGCTGCGGCGCCTGCCGCTCCAACTCGTCGTTGATCACATCGGCAATCATGGTGCAGATCACGTCGTTCACCGTAAGGTGTGTCCCGATCAGCGGCTTCGCCGTCCGCCGCCCGCCCTGCACCTTGTCCAGCAGCGTCCCCGGCCGCACGCCCGAGAAGGCTTTGGAGATCAGCTTGACATCCGAGAGCGGGAACGAGCGGGTGATGGCAAACTCCTTCTCCGCCTTGCGCGGGCCGGGATAGTCGGCGGTCACGTACCGCTGCCGCCAGAAGGTGGTTAGAAAGAAGAAACTGGTCGAGACGACGAGCGTCAGGCTGCCGGCCAGGTCGGAGAGGAAAGCGAGGAACTGGTTGAGCCAGTAGAGCGCAAACATGACGAGCTGGAGCGCCAGCGTGCCGTGGTATTTGTCGAGCGGGGCAAGCTTCTTGTTCATGCGCGACGGCTGCGCGCGGCCGTGCTTGGCGTCGCTGAGCAGCTGGGCGCCGTCGGCCATCATGCTCTCCAGCTTGGGCCCGAGCGAGGTGGCCAGGAGCTGGCTCATGACAAAGCCCTGCCCGTCTGCCAGCGTATGGTGGCCGCGGATCACAGCCGCGGCGCCCTTGATCCCGCTCTGCTCGTCCTCGTAGTTCTCCAGCACAGCGACCTCCCAGAGCGGCTTGGTAAAGTCCCAGCTCTGCGCAATAAAGCCAGAGGCAAATTCCTCGAGCTGCCGCTTGCCCACTTTGCCCTGGACCGGCGCCGTCTTGATGTGATGGTCAATGTCAAAGTCCGGGTCATCGACGAAGACGGCGCCGTGAAAGAGCCTGCCGACGTCGGCGAGCCTCTGCTTGTATTTGGGAAAACGCTGGATCAGCTCGGACATGTACCCTTTCAGGTCGTCGGCCGTGGCGGGGCTGCTGAAGATGTAGGTGGCGGTGCACACCGGGTTGAAAGAGCTGACGCCGTCGAGCAGCAGCCACATGTTGTCGATCCCGCCGATGCTGTTGACACGGCTGTAGATCTCGTACTGTATGTACCGTTCCAGCGTCGCCGAAGCGTCCATCAGGTAGGTCAGCACGCGTTGTGTGGGCTTATCCTTGCGCTCGCGGGCCAACTTGTGCAGAGCGTCCTGTGCTTTTTCGGCAGCGTTGTGGAGGGTGACACCGACGGCTGGCGTGTTCTGGCCCGATGTCCAGGGACTCTCATCCAAAGCCGAGGCGGTGCCGGGCAGCAGCGGGTAGAACGCGGAGGAGCGAGCTTGGCTTGGCTTGGCGGCGGCGCTGCTGCCACGATCTTGGAGGCCCGCATGGGACGCCAGCTCATTGATCCGGGCAAAGCGCGAGGACGACGGCATCGACGGGCTGCTATCAGCACTGAAGGTGTCCCGCTTGACAGTCGGCGGAGCCGTGCTGAACGAAACCGACTTGGCATCACCCGAGTGCGAGCTGCCATTGACCTTGCTGCAAGGCGACGCTCCCTCGGTGTAGCTGTCTCCCGCCATGACGAACAGACGGCGTTGCGCTAAGGTGGCGTTTCGAAGTACAAAGCGGACGGAACCGTACAATGGCAGAAGGTGGAAGACAATGGTGGCTGCCATCCGCAGAGAGGCAGCGTTGCTGTCTGAGACCGAGAGAGCGGCTGCGAGCGGATGCCAACCTCGAGTGGTTCTTTGAGCCACAGTGACGTCGGCCATGGCTGCACTCCGCCTGTCTAATCCATGCATTCACACGATTCAAATTCACATTCACTACAGACGCAAATGAAAGCTCCACCCCCGCATTCACGTTCACGTCTCGCCCGCACGTCGTCAACATCATCGGGCCCGATACAAATTTCATCGGGCGGTCGCCAATCTGTCTACATCAATTCGTCACCTAGTAGGCCGCAAACCGCCTGCCCCCGCCTCAACAACCGGTTTTCAGAGCAGACCAAACCAGGCGCCCTTACGGCAGTGAAGATGGCATGTGGCGTCAGCACTGAGCGGTGAGCGGTGCAGCAGGAAAGATAGGCAGGCAGGCACAGCCGCTGCGGATCCGAGAGGTGCGTGGCATTCCCGCTGTGGTGTTTTCCAGATGTCCGAGTTCCGGATGCAAGCGCACTCTGGCTGGCTATTCACTCTGCTCACCCCTTCCTCAAGGCTTCACCGCTCGCATCCACGACCCTCTGCTGCTGCTGCTACTATCTGTTCTGCCTTCCCTCGTTGACATCGCGCATCGTTCTCTTGTGGATAGGTTTTGGCAGACAAGCGGCCTTCTAACCGCGATCGACGTTCCCGCTGCCGGCAGCGTGGTTGCGCGACATGCCCGCCTCAGCTGCACTAAAAGACGACAAGCCGCTGTCCGCCGAAGCTGACAAGCAGGCTCAGAAGAGGACTGCGGACAGCGCTCCGCAAACCCCCAAGGATGCATCCAGCGCCTTGGCAGCCGGTGGCGATGGCGTATCGTCCGCAGCAACTGGCGCGACGCCGGCGTCAACAAAGCAGGCCGGTAGCGTCTTTAGCAGTCCAGATATGACCGCTGCCGTCCTCACCTATCTTCAAAAACGAGGCTTCGACCGTGTAGAGGCTGCTTTCAAGGCAGAGCTCGACGCGCTCGCGGCCGGCGCAACAATCGAGCAAGCCGCCGCAGCCGCAGAAGTGCACGGCCGCCCTCCCACTGTAACCCTCCAAGATCTCGCTGCCAAGAACGCTCCCAGGACGCTCACCGAGAGAGACGGTGAAAAGGAAAAGGATGGTTCCGCTGAAACCGTAAAGGATAAGCACGCCACAGCCCCTCCTGCTGCTGATCTTGGTCTCACTTTTGCCGAAGATGGAGATGTATCCGTCGCTGCCACTCATGCTTTGTTATTGGATCCTACCGACAGAGCCAGGGGCTTCGCCATGCTCAAGACATGGTGCCAAGGCAGCTTGGACATATACCAACCCGAGCTGCTGCCCATCCTCCTCCCTCTCTTTGTCCATTCCTTCCTCGACCTCGTCTCCATGGGTCACGGACCCGCCGCCTCCGCCTTCTACTCCGCCCACGCTCCCTCCTTCCTGCCTACCCACGCTTCCCTCCTCTCCCAAATACGCTCCTTAGCCCTTCCATCACACATCCAATCCGACCCTCTCTCGCAGCGCTTCCGGTCCGAGCGTTACGTGGTCAAGATGTCCAATACCGTCTTTAGCCTCCTTTTGGGCTGGCTCACCGACGGCGGAGGCCCCGTCTCAGGCTCCATGGGCGGCCTCGAGGAGGCCGAAGCTCCAGCGCGGCGCGGAAGGGAAGCCATGCTCAAGATTATCAACGAGCGATGTCGCCTCCAGGTCTTGGCCGCTCAGCCCTACCAGATCGATGCTGCTGTACTCGAAGAAGGCACCGGCCTCACTGGCGCAGGTCCAAGCTTCTCTAGCTCCACTACAGCACCGTCCTCTCGCAGCCGTTTGCATCCTGCCCTGGTCAAGAACGCTGTCTCGGAGGGTGATGCCGTAAGCGAGTTCAACGCTAAAGCCGCCGGCCCACAGCTCAAGTTGCATCCTGCCATTCCTCTTCCAGAACGATTGGAAAACGAAGTGGCCAAGGAATTGCAGGAAGTCGATCGGCGCGAAAAGGAAACGCTAGCTGTTCTACAGGCGCAAGAGGCCGCGAATCAAGCCAGCCAGGAGAAGTCGGCTGCCTCCGCACCGACAGCAGAGTCCGCCGATGCCACTGGAGCCTCGACTCAGCCTGGCGATCAAGATACCACCATGCAGGATGCAGAGTCCACATCCAAAACTGCCGACGATCCCGAAGGCTCTGAACGCGGCAGAACGGCATCGGCTCGCCCCTCGGAACCGCCTGCGGCATCCTCCTTGACTGTTGAGCCAGGCAATTCCACTGCCCCCTCCGGCTACGACTTTTCAGCTGGCCTTCTAGCAGCCAGCGTCACCGACCTTCCACCCCAGGCGCCCACCTTTCGAACGGCCGACGTCAAAAGAGAGGTGCAACGAATCAGAGATGCGAGAAAGCGCATCCGTCTCGATCCCTCTTTGCTCAATGGTTCCAGCAGCTACACGCCAGCGACATTCTCGTCAGGCGTGCGGGACGCCAGTGTCAACGCTCTTGGCGAGCAAGGGGCTCGGTCGGCACGTGTCGCTGCCCTGCCCTCGGTCTGCGCATATACCTTCCACGATGCCGATGACGGTATCACCTGTTCCACTTTTTCCGACGACATCACGCTGATGGCAGCGGGTTTCGAAGAGTCCTTTGTCCAGGTCTGGTCGCTGAAAGGGGAAAAGCTGCGCGCCGTCCGTGGCAATCCGAGCCTTTCCTCTATCAAGGATAGCAAGTCGCTGGCACGGCAGCGCGAAGCCGAGGCCTACTCGACACGCCGTCTGATTGGCCACTCGGGACCTGTCTATGGTGTTGATTTCGACCCGGTTGGTGGCTCCGCTTCGGCTCCTAGACATCTTCTCAGTTGTTCTGCCGATGCCACCGCCCGGCTCTGGAGCCTGGACACGTACAGTGCTCTGGTCGCCTACCGGGGCCATCAGCACCCGGTCTGGGATATCAAGTGGTCGCCTGTCGGCACCTACTTTGCCACGGCAAGTGCCGACAAGACGGCGCGGCTCTGGAGCACCGAGCGTATCAACCCGCTGCGGATGTACGCCGGCCATCTGTCGGACGTCGACTGCCTCACCTTCCACCCGAACAGTCTGTATCTGGCGACGGGCTCCTCGGACCGGAGTTGCCGGCTGTGGGATGTGCAGCGCGGGGCGTGTGCGCGGCTCTTTGTGGGGCACCAGTCTCCGATTTCGTGTCTCAAGATCAGTCCCGATGGGCGGTATCTTGCGTCGGCTGCGGCGGGCAACGGGACCGCTTCGCAGTTTGCCGGCGTCGATGGGCAGGATCCGACGTCGGCGGGTGCCAACGTCAACGATGTCTCGATCTCGCTCTGGGATCTGGCGAGCGGGCGGCGGATCAAGAAGATGTGGGGCCACCGCGAGCGCGTCTACTCGATGGACTTTTCCGCCGATGGCGCGCTGCTCGTCACCGGCAGTGAGGACAGCACTGTGCGCTGCTGGGATGTTCGCGCTGTCGGCGGCGCCCGCAAACTCCCCGCCGCCGGCTCCCTCGAGGCGCAGCAGCACGCCGCTGCCGCCGTCCCCCCCGCCGCCTCCCCCACCCTCGCCCCCAACGGCATCACCCCCGCCGCACTCGCCAACACCCCCGCAACAAGCCTCCCCCCCCACACCGCCCCCGCCGACCTCGCCAACACAAGCGCAGACTGCGTCTCCACCCTCCACACAAAGAAAACCCCCGTCATCAACGTCCACTTCACCCCCCGCAACCTCTGCCTCGTTGCAGGCGTCTACGAAGACTGACCCAATCCCTTCCCTACCCCTGACCTCCATCTTCACTCTGCCTTTCGTCCACTCTGTACCACCAATTCCATGCCGAAACTTGAATTGCCCCTGTCGAGCGTTGGTATTCCCGCTTGTCCCCCTACCTCTCGCCGGTAGTTTGGTTGTAGAAATAGCAGGTCATGAAAGGACCCACAAAAGGGAAAGCCGCCAACACGAAAAAAAGGAAGCTGCGTCGAAGGGGAATCGAACCCCTGTCTCCTGCTAGCCGTGTAGTTACTCCGTATCCACGAGTGGAAGGCAGGAATAATAACCATTATACGATCGACGCGCACATGTATGGCAGGGGACTATTTGGGCTGTCATATTGGTTATATGGCTTGTGTTCAATCCATGCCTAGCTGCCATTCACATACCTGCAACACCGGGATCCATTGGCGGGCCCCAGATCGCTAATCGGGCAAGCGGTGCCGGCAAGAAGGGGCGTGTTCTTTTCCAATGCGCGAAATACAATGGCGAAATCCTGAGCCGTTTCGAGGCTTACTCACATCCACGTCGCGAGGCAGAAAGGGCAAAGGGACAGGCCGGCCGGTGGGATTTGGAAAATTTTCGCCGTGACGCTCAACAGCTGGCGACATAGATGTCGGCAAGCGTGGGCCTTTCGTTTTCCTGCGATTTGGGGTATTTGGATCCAGTTTATTGCGCTGGCTAGCGTATCCAGCTGAATCAGAGTCGGATTTCGGTAGGGAGAACGCTTCGGCTTGAAGGTCGGAAGATCTGCCGCGTTCAATTCAAATCACTAACGGAGGCCTGACGCGAATTCCTAGCTGGTCACGTAAGTTGTGTGCTAGCTAGTAACCAGCTCGTCGCCTTTCGAAAATCCGATTAAAGGAACGCAGAAAATCTCGTTTTGTATGCCAAATAGAGAGGTCTTTCAGTGTGCAAACTACAAAAATGGAATAGGAGGAGAAAAGACAAGGCCCTGATCACCTGGCGTTGTAATGAAGCTGCAGCAGCGCGTTGAAGTTCGCTTTTTACACTCGGACAGTGTAGGGACGGATTACAGGCAGCACTGATCCAAACTCAAAGATGTGGCCATCTCGCCAGCCAGCCAGCGCGGGTTGGCCAGGGCGGCTGCGAAACACCAACAGGCAGCGTTGCTCAGCAGCTCACAGCTCACACACGCTCATACACACATCCACCAGCCTATCCTTCCTTGGCGCTCTCCTTCGACGTCCCCTCATCATCATCCTCGATTCAGCGTCGATTCACCGTCTCTCTTCCGTGCTGTCCGCCCGTAGTCGCCATCTCGTCAACGCCCGACGATCGCGAGCCGCTCTTTACAACCCCGTTAGCGCCGCTGAAGATACCATCGTCTTCTTCTTCCGGGACCCTAGCGAGCGCATCTGAATCGCATCGCTGCTTGCCAAGTGACGTATCTTCCAGCTACGACGGATTGCTTGCGCTGTAGCTGCTGCAACATCACCTTCCTGCTGCTCTCGTCACAGTTCGCGTCCGACACACGTCCTCCTATCGTTGGTGCCTCCCAGCCAGTCATCGTGACAAGTCTTTTTGATCTTGGTTGTCTTCCAAATTACCTTACTGTTTCAACGACTCAGTGAAGGACTTGCATCTGCTGGCTCACCTGCATCTTGAGCATCTAGCCTCTTTCGACGCTGCCCAAATTGGCTTAGCGTAAGTATTCTCTGGCGTCCCACCTCTCGTCTCCGGTCCGCGGACGCTTTCGTTTTTTGGGGTGCATATTCGTTTTGGGCGGCTCTCTTCGGCGGCACAGCGGATGTCAGTGGCTACGAATCGCGCGTCAATCGGTCCAAGGCTCTTCTTGGGCCCAGCATCGTGCCGTTCATTCGTGGCAATCACCGAGGCGGGCGCAACGCAGACTACACCCTGCTTTCCGGCGAACCCAGCCCTGGCAGTGTTTACGTTGTTGGGCCTGGCTTCGCCGTTAGCAGTGGTTGGCCAATGCATGTCTCCTGCCCCGTCGATAACAGTTCGCCGACATACTGACATTGATCGTTCCCTCTATCGTTCCCCTTTCATTATGGGTCGCCCTTCTCCTGTCGAAACAGTACTAGACCCACCCTCGACCGACTACTTGTGGCCTTGATACTTCCATCATGGCTGACAACTCAACGCCCGAAGTCGATCTCGACAATGTCATCGATCGGCTCCTCGAAGTCCGGGGCTCTCGCCCCGGCAAGCCCGTTCATTTGGAAGAGTATGAGATCAAGTACCTTTGTCTGAAGGCCCGAGACATCTTTATCAACCAGCCCATTCTCTTGGAACTGGAGGCACCGATCAAGATCTGTGGAGACATCCACGGCCAGTATTACGACTTGTTACGCCTTTTCGAGTACGGCGGCTTCCCGCCCGAAGCCAACTACCTCTTCCTAGGCGACTACGTCGACCGAGGAAAGCAGTCGCTCGAGACCATCTGCCTTTTGTTGGCATACAAGATCAAGTATCCTGAAAACTTTTTCATCCTTCGCGGCAACCACGAATGCGCCAGTATCAACCGAATCTACGGCTTCTATGACGAGTGCAAACGGCGATTCAACATCAAGCTGTGGAAGACATTCACCGACTGCTTCAACTGCCTTCCGATTGCCGCCATTATTGACGAAAAGATCTTTACCATGCACGGCGGTCTCTCCCCGGACCTGCAGAGCATGGAGCAGATTCGCAGAGTGATGCGACCTACCGACGTGCCCGATACCGGCTTGCTATGCGACTTGCTCTGGTCAGATCCAGACAAGGATATCTCGGGGTGGTCAGAGAATGACCGTGGTGTCTCGTTCACCTTTGGGCCCGACGTTGTATCGCGATTCTTGCAAAAACACGACATGGACTTGATCTGCCGAGCGCATCAGGTTGTTGAAGACGGCTACGAGTTTTTCGCCAAACGACAGCTGGTCACTCTGTTCTCTGCTCCGAACTACTGTGGCGAGTTCGACAATGCAGGCGCCATGATGAGCGTCGACGAGACGCTGCTGTGCTCGTTCCAAATTCTCAAGCCCGCCGAGAAAAAGCAGAAGTATGCCTATGGAGGCATCAACATGGGCCGTCCGGTAACACCCCCAAGGAAACAGAAGAAGAAGTCGGAAGGCAAATAAGAGACACAGCGCTGCAGCCGGCCCATGGCGTTGATCGCGGCATAGCAACCTACCCAAGCGCCGTCTGCGTGTCGGCTAGCATCGTTATGGTTTCCCCTCAACAAAGAACCATGCCGATAAAGCGGGCACGAAGCGGCATGGCGTTGTGGAGGAACCGATACAGGACGGGTAGCTGTGCGCTGATTCCCGCGATCCAGTGTTCTGGCAGCGACGGTGCAAGGGACTCTCCTACTACTGCGTTGCGTTTGCCCCAGGATCTCGGTACGCCTCAGAAGCGTTTTGATGGCCTGTAACCACGACCGCCTACTACGCATGATCTTGTTTTGTCGCAATGGTTTCCTACCTCCCTCACCGGGAGCGCTGCAACCATCCGCCACACCAGCGATACCGACGCCACGACATCTACCGCTGCCTCGGCTTCCATTCACACCTGTCTGCGCGTCTGCTTTTCCCCCTTTGCCGGTCCTCCGCCATCCTCCCTTCCGTCTTACTCCCCTCCTGCGGGCTTTCTTCCACTACGACCTTGATCCATGTACTCTATTTCAAGTCCCGTTCTGCCCTGCCCGTATCGCGCCCTTGTCCCCCCTTTCACCCCACCGAAGCTGTAAATTCTATTCGTGTCCGCTTGCCCGCTGCGCCTCACTGCAAAGCCATTCGGTTCTGATGCCTGCTGGTTGCATGTGCCCGGCGTGGCGGTACAGTGGCTGTGCATGTCGGGTGTAGATACGATGCGTTTGGGAAGCGTGTATGGAGTGTGTGGGTGAGCTAGGGCTTGGGGGTGGGGGGGGGAGCTGCGCCGATGCGGCCCCAGCCGGGAGCGTTGGCGGCGACATTTTGCTGCCAGCGGTTGATGAGGGAGGAGACGCCGGAGAAGGGTTCGTCGGGGGGTGGGTCGGGGTGGGGGGTGCGGATGAGGGGGGAGTGGGCGGTGGCGGCGGCGAGGGCGGCGTCGCGCTCCCACGGCTTGATGGGCGCGGCGCGGCGGGGCGTGGGCCGGTGCGGCGCGGGTGCGCGCGCGCCAAACTGCTCCTGCCGCTGCGCGACGACCCCCGCCCTCCGCGCGCCGGCAGTGCCCTTGCCGCCCCCCACATCCACCTTCTCGCCCTCTCCTCCCCCTTCCGGCAGATCGCCCGCTGCGCTCGCCGTGTGCGACAGAACAGCACCCCGCGCCTCCAGCGACGGCGTCGCCAGCGCCCTCATCTCGTCTTCGTCGTCGTCCCAGGCAGGCGCGCGCGCGCTTGCCGCTAGCGCACCCCCCGGCGACATCTCCTTCTCGCCCTCCCCGACGCCCGCCACGCCCGCCGGCCCTCGCAGCAGCTCCTCCAGCTGGTCTTGCGCCTGCTTGGCAGCAGCATCCAGCTGCTCCGCCGCCGTGGCGTCCGTGACGGGCGAGACGACGAAACTGTCCCCCCGCCGGTCCTCGCCCGACAGCGTCGAGACGCTGGTCGCCGACATGAGCCGCTCAGCAGCAGTGGGCGAGTCCACCGCATCCACAAGCCACGACGGCGGCTTGACACGTCCCGGCTGGACCCGCGGTCGCTCGGGTCTCCATTGCGCCTGCCCCCCCTCGCCTCGCGCCCCATCACCCGCAGCGGGCGCCGGCGAAGACGCGGCCAACGAAGCATTCGAACTAGCAGACAGACGCGTGGACAGGCCAGGCCGCTGTGCTTCAGCCTCTTCCGGCTCGTCCTCGTCCGACGACGGCTCCTCCACCTCGATCTCGGTTGCTGCCTCGCGCATGCTTCGATTCATAGCAGGCTTCGGAGGCAGAGCATGCCGGTCCGGCGCTGGGCGTTGGGAAGTAGCCACGGGCGATGCATTGCCGCTTCGCTCGGGTCGCCTTGCTTCTTCGTCCTCGGACAGATCGCCCGTCAGCCAGTCCTCCGTGGCTTTGGTGGAGCCATTCGATTGGACGACACGTTCTACTGGCTCGACTGCACCCGGGTCCGATGGGTTAGCAGCATTCGTGCTGGGGGCACCCCCTTTATCGTAAGAGTGGTCCGTGGACGACACGGCGTTCTGCCATCTCTTCAGGACATCGCCAGAGCGTCCAGGTCTGGCGGCAGAAGTGGAGGAGAACGCCGAGATGGTGGCAGACTTGGCGACCGATGCGCGCGCCGGAATATTCCGGGACGACGCTGGTTGGTGTGGCTCAATAGGCTTGTTGAATCGACCGGCCATGGCGCCGACACTGGCCCTGTTGGACAGCCCTGGAACGACGACACCTGAACGTACATTACTGGGAGCCGACGAGGGAGATAAGGGGGTCGACGAAGCAAGGGGGGGCGAAGGATTTGCATACTTGGCGTCCAGATCGGCCAGGCTAGGGAAGCGATCAGCTAGCTCGTCGCGGCCTCCACTGGCCACCTGTGTCGTGCTTCCATTCCGACCCGTTGTTGCAGCCGGCATGGGAGATGCTGCCGGGCTCGGAGCAACGCTGAACCCGGGCAGAGCGGGGCTATGAGGCAAAGGCGAAAGAGCAGGGGATGGTGCGTTTGACGAGGCCCGCAGGAGATTTTTATCTCCGGCTTGGTCAGGCACGGGAGGCGAAGTCGGTGATCTGTCACCTTGCCCGCTTGACTGGAGGGGAAGCGAGGATGAGCTGGGACGACGCGGTAAGGTGGGCGCGCTCTCGTTACTCGAGGGAGGGTCGAAAGAGTCTCCGAAACCCTCGATCAAGGGCCCCGTCTTAGCCGAAAGGGTCGAAGCAGCGGATGGTACGTTCCATTTTGGTCCGGCTGAGGATGACGTCGATGTAGCTTGTGAAGACGAGCTGGAAGGCACGGCAGCGGCCCCTTTCGATGGCAAATCTGCTGCGACCGAGGAAGCAGTCGGCTTTGCGGGACGACCTCTACGCATAGGTGTGATCTGTTGCTTTTCCATCTCGAGCTCGCGAGCTTCCGCTTCTTCTCTCTCTCTCTGAGAAGGTCCCACCGAAATGAGGTCGGAAACATGTCTCTGTTCAGCTCGACCCTTGCTGACGACCGAGGCGAGATCGAGATCTTGGGTCGCGGCCTTGGAACCGCCGACGACAGTGGGAAGAGCGGCAGCGATCTTCCCACTAGCAGCTTGTTGAGCGTAGTGCAGTGCGCTGGAGGGAGGTCGAGTCCCTAGGATCTTGTGCACTTGAATAACGACCTGATCGATGGTGGGTCGATCACTGCTCTGTTCTTCCAGCAAGGCGCCAATCAAGTCCTTGATGCCCTGCGAGTACTGAGGCTGAGCTGGGATACGATACTGCACGTTGAGAATGGCCAGAGGCCCGCCTCCGTTCTCTTCGAAAGGTGTAGTATAGTAACAGAGCTTGTAAAGGAGAACCCCCAAGGCCCAGATGTCGGCTTTCTCATCAATGAGCCGGCGCTGGTAGACATCTACCATCTCGGGCGCTCTATATTGCAATGTTGTGTGTTTGTTGAGGTCTGCTTCGACCCTTTTCACTTCGTCCATACTCTTGGGCGGTCGGCGTGATAGGATAGGCGCCGCAGAACCGAAATCGCACAGTTTGAAAGTGGCCTTGAGGTTGGAGGATGTGGACTTGGAGCCCGGCGGGGTAGCATGATCGGTGCAAGGAGCCATGAGGATGTTTTCCACTTTCAGATCTCTATGCATCAGTGGTGGATCAAGATGATGCATGACGGCCACTCCGGCACAGACATCACCAAAGATTTTGAGGACTTCCTCCTCCCTAAGTCTGTCGCGGAGACGTGCGTTCATGAGCGAGATGATGCCGCCGCCAGAGCAGTACTCCATGAGGATGAATATTTCATAGCCTCCGCCGGGGAGGGCTGTAGCAGAGGCCTCGATAAAGTGCACAATGTTGGGCTGGCTGCGCAAGAGCTTGTGGACCTCAACCTCCCTGCGCACGTCCGCCAGCGCAGCTTTGTCCGGCACGGCCATTCTTTTGAGCACATGGACGTTCTCACCGCGTTCTGCGGCAGCATGGCTAGCCATGGAGGCGCCGACAGCGCCTCTCACCGAGGAAGGCATGGGTATGGACTGGGCGGTGGTGACGAGGTAGACATGAGCGAAGCCACCTTCGGAAAGATAGCGCTTCACGGTAACGGTGATATTGCCGACCTTGACTCTGGTACCAGGTGCCAGAGTGCCCTTGTACGGCTGCTGATACGCGGCTGCCGAGCTGGCGGAGGGTGGCGGCTGTTGCTGCATGAAGGCTGCTGGAGGAGGAGGCATCGATGCGCGTTGGCCTGCTTGGGCATAGGCTTGCGGCGAGGTGGCCTGGCCGTAGTGCGGCATGTTCTGATATCCTGCGTTCATGCTGTGAACGGGAGCTGTGGTGGACTACTGGAGACAGTAGGCATGTAGCACGATCCTTCCTGACGGTCTGCGTTCGCACTGATGCTGAGCAGGCCAGCGTTGCATCCGTAAAGGGAAGCTGGAGCAGCGCCTACGTAGCTCTCCGGATGGCCAGGGCCACTTGATCGTGACGATAAGCAAGGCACAGAGGCAGAAGGCCAGGAAGAGGAGCGGGTGCCAACAGAAAGGGGAGCCTTGGTTGCAGAGTGGTTGCAGGAGGAGGGTGGCTCGTGTGTTGCTTGTCGCGCTGCGTGGTTGAGCGTCACTTTGCGGATCACACAGCCCTGTGATTTTGCAGATCGAGCGCTTGTGTTAAGTTGAAATCAAAGAGGAGGATAGGGGTCGAAATTCAACTGTCACAGAATCGAGTAGTAGATATTGACGGCACCGGCGGTAAGCTGTCACGTGCGCATTGATAGTGTAGGGGTATCATGAGTCGTTGCCACTCATCGTCTTTCCAAGACGTGACTACAGATTCGACTCGACCGGGGTTCGAGTCCCCGTCAATGCAGCTTCCTTTTTTTGTTTTTTTTTTGTTTATGCTTCCCCAGTGAAGCCAAAGTCACCGCTCGAAGCAGGATGTGAAGGCAAAGGCGAGGGAGGGAACAACATGTCGGAGAAGCGACCACGTGCTGATGCTGAGCCATGGCATGGTTGGCACTGCCCATCGATGCAATCTATGAACTGCGCGAATTCAGCCGACAAGCTACGGCGCAGTTTCAATATATATTTTCTCGCGGCCAGTGCGCAACATGAATCTGCTGGTATTCTGCAGTGAATCACAAATCATGCGTCAATGTAATCGTATCGCTGGACGTCACCAGTCAGACTCGCAATCAGGATCAATCACTGATCAATCAGTAAATCAGAGATTAGAAGCAGGAAGAGAGAACCACCAAAATAGCCATGTGGAGCAGCGTTCGTTTCGCCTTCGTGTCTGAACCACCTTCCTGCTTGCCTGCTTGCCTGCTTGCCTGCTTGCTTGTGGCCTTCCTCTGACACCACCAGTGCCTTCATCCGTCGCATCGCCCCCGGCTCTCTTGCTCACTGCCTGCCTACGTCCGACGCCAGGAGGCTACGGCAGCTACACCAGTTGCCGACATGAGGCATCCGCTCCTGCTGCCCACGGCTGCCTATGTCGAGCATGGCCAGTCGGGTGCACCCATCCTATCGCTGATCAAGGTCACCGCCTCCTCCATCTCCGAGGTGGTCATCCTCTCCTCTGTCGGCTACATCCTCGCGAGGAGGGGTATCATCGACAAGAAGACGCAGACCAAGATCAACAAGCTCAATGTCTCCTTCTTCACTCCTGCCCTGCTCTTCTCCAAGGTCGCCTTCACCCTCAATCCCGCTCGGATGGCCGAGCTGATCATCGTGCCTCTTGGCTTTGTTATTGTCACCGCCGTGTCTACCCTCTCTGCTCTTCTTCTCTCTTGGATTGCTCGCCTCTCCAAATCCCAGAGGAACTTTGCGATAGCATGCGCCATTTCGCCCAACTCCAACTCCTTGCCCGTCGCCCTGATGCAGTCCCTCGTGGTTACTGTCCCCCAGCTCCACTGGGACGAGGAGGGCGAGCCCGAGGATACTGTGGACGGGATGCTCGGCCGAGCGCTAACCTATCTTGTCCTCTTCAGCACCCTCGGCATGTTCCTCCGGTGGAGCGTTGGAGCCCAACTGCTTAGCAGCGTCGAAGAAAACACCGAAGATGCCGACCAGCAGCCGTCGCCTACCACCGTTTCAGCTGGCTCGGACAGCGCAGAAGAAGACGTACAAGATGCGACGGCACGTCCTCACATCACGCTTCGTCGTCCGACGGGCGAGCGCCGACGGTCGGGCCCGCCCGCTTGGGCACGCAGCTTCCCCAACTCTCCCGATGCCAGTGTCCGAGCTCGGGCCAGCGGAGGGTACGGCGACTGGGACGTCGAGGACGAGCCGCTGGATGCATACGAGGAGGAGGGGCAGATCACGCTTCCCGGTGCTTCGAACAGCAGGGAGAACCGCTCGTGCTGGGCTGCGTGCAAGTCCAAGACGTACCGAGCGTTCCACAGAATGGTAGTGCGACCGGTTCGAGCGATCGCGGGATTCATGACGGCGCCGCTGTACGCCGCTGTGATCTCGATGGTGGTTGCCATGATTCCGCCGCTGCAGCAGTTTGTCGACTCGCTGGAGCCGGTCGTCGGGGCGCTGGAGACGGCGGGCGCGTGCAGCATTCCGCTGACCATGGTGGTGCTTGGCGCGTACTTTGTTGCCGACACGTCGGGGCAGGGGGCGGGCGAGCGGGCCAAGGCTGTGCCGCCGAGTGCGCCTGCCGGGGATGGATCGATGTCGGCTCCGGGACCGCAGCCAACACTGGCGGACGATGGGCAGGGGAAGGCGAATGGAGGGGTGGGCGAGGGCGGTGGTGAGGTGGAGGATCCGTGGCGGCGGACGTCGGTGGATGCGGACATGTCGGGCGAGTCGACGTTGGTGCCGGCGCGCGAGACGCGGCGCAAGGGATTGGGCGGGTGGATGGGCAAGAATCCCTGGACGAGCGGGTCGAGTGCGGGCTCGGACGACGAGGCGCGACTGGTGGACGAGCCGCGGGTAATAGATACCGGCGATGGCGAGGGCGATGTAGCGGCGCGCAATGCGGACCTCAACTCGCGCGGCGGTGTCGGCCGCCGCCAGCATGCACAGCTCCGGCTCACCACCCCCGCCCGCGCCGCCGCCATGGAGCGCCGCACCATCGCCGTCGCCATCTCGTCCCGCATGCTCCTCACCCCCGCCCTCCTCCTCCCCTGCGTCGCCTGGTACGCACTCACCACCGCAAGCAACGTCATGGACGACCCCGTCTTCGTCGCCTCCACCTGCCTCATCATCGGCTCCCCCCCCGCCCTCACCCTCGCCCAAATCACAAGCCAGAGCGCAAACGGCAACCCCAGCTTCGAACGCCTGATCAGCAAAACCATCTTCACCGCCTACGCCTTCCTCGCCGCCCCCACCACCATCCTCCTCGTCCTCACCGCCCTCCTCATCACCGAGAACGACAAGATGAAGTAGCTCCCCTTTCCCCCCTCGACCAAGCTTCTTGGCTCCTCCCTGTACATACCCACCCGCTGAGCGAGCCGTATCCATCCTGAACTGACAATCCCTGCATGGCCGATAGCTGCTCGGACACGGTAGTCGTAGCACCTACACTGGAGACGGGGCACGCGCTTCAACTCTAGTAGCAGAAGGTAAGATTACACGGAACGAGAGTGGTTGAGTAAAGTAGAGTGACGCCCTGGCGAGAGGCAAGTCATGCAGGAGAGGGGTGGAAGAAGGGGATTATGCCTGGGAGTGAGGGACAAAGTCGCCGTTGTTGGAGGATTTGCCGATGACGTCGTCGAGGGGGAGGGAGCCGTCGAGGATGCCTTCGAGCATCTTCTTGGGGATGGTCCAGTCCTTGAACATGTGGTGGGGGATGTTGTGGGTGCGGCAGTAGGTGGCCAGATCGTTGTCCTGCTTGTCCTTGACAAAGAGCACGTCGGCGTGACGCGCGGCGGACATGTCCGAGATGCCGTCGCCGGCGAAGAAGAGCGTCGGGCGGTTCTTGAGCTCGCGGTAGGGCGCAATGGACAGGCTCTTGTCGTGGCCAAAGTGGTTGTCCGGGTGGCGGTAGACGAGCTCCCAGGTCTCGCCCTTCTGCTCGGGGTCGGTAAACTTGACCTCGTTCGAGATAATGTCAATCTCGCTAGCGTCCTTCTCGCCGATCAGGTTCGCGAGGATGCTGCGGATAATGGGGGTCATGCCGGACGAGACAATGATGACGGGGATGTTGTTGGCCTTGGCAAACGCGTAAAACTCCTTGAATCCAGGGTCAAGCGTGACATCGCGTCGGACGAGCTCCTCCATCTCTGAGAAGGGTCGCTTGACCGACTCAATCATCTGCTTGAAACCGTCACGGTACGAAACACGCTCCTCGACAATTTCGACATTGATCTTTCTTCGCTCGGTGTATCCCATACCGACCGTGTCGACCATGTGATCGTTCGAGTCCTGCTCGGCAAAGAAGCACAAAGGAGCATGCACGAGATCGAGCGGTCAGATGGCTGCGCCTCCAACGAAACCGAGCGGCAAAAGTCGGCTACTTACGAGGAGGGTGATGGTGCCGTCAAAGTCTGTGAGGAAGACATACTTGGCATCTGCGTACTTGAGGTGCGACATTTTGACAGTGTAAGCAGGCAAAACGGTGAATCTAGATTAGATAGGCTGGTGGGAAGGAGTAACGACGGCGATGAGAGTGTGAGTGTTATTTATTTGGCTGTGGCTAGGCGATCGAAAGGCACTGTTCTTCGCACTGTATTGCTAATCGAGAAGGTGGGCTTGCAGTTAGACTTTTTGGCCAGATGTTGGACGGCGCCGATCGGATGGCCTGGCAGCTGAGATCTGCGCAGATACGTGACTGCGCGTATGTAGGGCTGAGCTGGCTCATGCGCTAAGCATCCAGTCACGGCCTAAATCGGAAATTGAACTGGCGTGTCCTCTGCGATTTAGACGCAGGCGGCAGGAAGAAACTTCGATTAGGGCCATCTCTCTGCGTCTCTGCCGCCTTGATGCGATCGATAACACGTTTCGTTTGTTTCCCCTGCGCCAGCCCACACATGCGTTCGCTGGAGAAGGCGCAAGTTACAACACCACACATCGAGACCATTAGCATCCCGGTCAACACACAACGTCGACTGTACTGTATGGTCATCGCGCTCACTATATGCACGCATCGCAGCTGGCAGTGGTCTACTCGCCTTGCTGGTAGCAGGCTTGCACAAAGTAAAGGAAACAGCCTACCAAAGGAGTATTATCAACTCACGGGACTGCGTATGGGTGGACGTGACAACGTCATTGCGCATGGCATTTCTAGCGGTTCTTCGCGCCCGGCCCAACGAGATCCAGGCAAATTGAGCGCTGCATTGTGATTCCAGTCGTGACTTTTTCGCGTTGGTATTACTGTTAGATTAGACGGAGAGGTTGCCTCTTTCCATCTTCACAAGACAATTGCGGTCAGGGATACGAAAAGCAAGGATAAGGATTACAGTCCTAGCAGCAGCTAGAGAGGGTGGGATGATACATGGACACGGCTAGGGTCATTGGTAGTCTAGAGCCGCGCAATAGGTTCGCTTTAGTCCTACATGGGCATGTGTGCTTCGGTCGGCACGGCGTCGGGGATATGCGTGTCGCCGTGGAGGCCAGCGCCTCCGTTGGAGTACGGCTCAGGCGCGGCACGGATCGCACCATCGCCCGCGTTAGCGCCGCTGGCTCCAAACTGGGTCCAGCGCCGGTTGAATTCGATGTCGAGCGCCCTTCCGCCATAGACATAGTTGTTGAACTTGGCGATCGCCGTCTCGGCGTCCTCCACCGTGGCGAACTGGACCACTCCGACGCCCTTGCTACGTCCGTGCTCGAACAGAATCTCAGCCTCGTCCACCCTGCCCGTCGTCTGGAAGAGCTCCACAAGATCTTCATTCGATGTCGACCAGGGCAGATTTTTGACGAAGATCTGCTGCGACGGAGGAGCCGTTGGCACAGGTGGCCGCGCATCGTAGCCCGGTCCGCCTCCACCCCTCGGTGCGTACGAAGAGCCACCGTATCGGTCGGGAGGGCCTCCGTAGCCGCCTCCATACCCGCCACCATAGGGGGGCTCGCCGTAACCTCCTCCATAGCCGCCTCCGTAGCCGCCTCTTCCACCGAACCCGCCCCGGCCTCCAACGCCACCAGCAAACCCACCGCGGCCGCCGTAGGCCGGCGGACCATATCCTCCGTGACCGTAGGGATCCATCGGCGGTGGGCCTGCGAAGCGGTCTAGCCTCACTTCCAGCATGCGCCCGTGCCAGTCGAATCCATGATACATGGCGATCGCATTGGAAGCGTCGTTTGAGTTGCTAAAGGCAACAATCCCTGTGCCTTTAGATCGTCCGTCAGGGCCCATGTTGACATCCGCTCGAGAGATGCTGCCTGCGGATCGGAAAAGATCCTTCAGGTCTTGCCAGCTGACATCATAAGGGAGCTGTTGGCGGGTGCGCGAGACGGAAGTGGGAATTCTTGGTCAGAAAGAGCCATCTTCCAAAATGGGGAGAGAGAAGTGAAGGCAAAACTCACATTGCCGACAAACAGCTGGGTAGGTGCACCGGCGCCATATGCACCATACGGAGGGGGAGGTGCGCCGTAGTAGCCGCCTCGTCCGGGCGGAGGTCCATAGGCACCATGACCACCGAACCCGCCTCGGGCTCCGCCTCGAGGCACAGGCATGGAAGGAGTGGTTCCGTACCGGGCTTGTTCTTCTCGGTCCTGTGTACAGCCGTTCAACATCATAAACAAGATCAGTCAAGGCCAAACGGAGGCGCATCCGTGGCACTGGCGTAGGGAGTTGACGGCCTGACTTACCTCTCGGACAAAGATCTGGCGTCCTTCCAACTGCCGGTTGGTCAGCTCTCTAATGGCTCTCTGTGCCTCATCGGGAGAGCTGTATTCGACGATACTGTGTTTGTCGACAGAACAGTAAGATGGAGTTGAAGGTCAGGTCGGGAGATGGGTTGATGATGATGGCCGGTTATTTGTAACTCACCCGCATCCTTTCGAAGTTCCGTTGGGAAGAGTCAGGACTTCGGAGAAGACCACAGTTCCGGCTGCGAGTTGGAACGACGTGCAAGGATAGAGCGTGGAGATGTGCCGATGGACAGAGTAATATCCGTCCAAGCCCAACAGCCGCCGGCCAAACAACAAAGATACAACGAAACCGTCCCATCAGTACTTCCATGCTACCCTCGCCTATCAATCTGACGGCCTGACCTCCTGCTGCGCCCGAGAGTGTAGCTGTCTAGCAAGCGGTCTCCACATGAGCGGCAGAAGTCTGATTACGCACCCTCCCTCATAAAGTCCTTGAGCGTGTTCCACTTGACGCTGTAGCTTAGGTTTCCAACATAGACTCGACATTCTTTTTGGCTCCTCCTGGATGCTTCCGTGGCTGCGTGGTGCGATGCAACGAACTTGTCCTGGATGCCGCGAGGCCGTTCGGAACGGTCGCGAGCAAACTCTCTACGTTCAGTGGGAGAAGCGTCCGCACCTGCGCCCGGTGAGCGGGACCGAGCGCGATCCTGGGACATAGTACTCCGGTCATAGTTTGGGGAGTACTCGCCCCGCTCTTCTGTTTGCTCGACTGGTGAGAAGATAACCAAACCACAAGGAAGCGGTTCAGCAAGGATGTTATACGACGACAACAGGCAACGCGGCCGATGTGCATGAAGCGCAGGGTAGCTTACCGTCAGCCATGCTTGTAGCTCGGATCTGCGGCTTTGTTTCCGGTAGTCGGATGAGTCGTACTACCTTGCCTCGTGCTGTTCGAAGGAGTCAAGTCTGTAGACCGGTCGTTCGTTGAAGGTCAGTTGGATGGAGGATAGAAGCATGCTTCTGCATAACCACACCCCAATCGGGAAATGCACAAAGAGTCCTCATGTTCGGCCTCTCGGATCCGAAATTCGCTTTCAGCAACATTGCTTTCGGACGACCATTGGCCAACAAACAGACCGGATGCCAGCTGCAACAATCAAACAGGATGCCAACTGGTACTAACGCCGTGCCTACACATGAGTTGTAGTTGGAGATCCCCCAGCACGTTCCAACTACCTACCGTTGGGAGACAGGCCAAAACCGTATGAAGAAAAAAAAAAGAAGCTGCATTGACGGGGACTCGAACCCCGGTCGAGTCGAATCTGTAGTCACGTCTCGGAAAGACGATGAGTGGCAACGACTCATGATACCCCTACACTATCAATGCTGGATGTAAGATCACTTCATATCTTTGTCTATAAGAACAGCCGAATCTGCTTCATTTTACGTTTTCAATCTCGTCTTCAAAAGGAGCCATTGCGAAAAGCGGGCATATTCAAAGCGCGCAGTCTGCGGCCAGAAGAGCATTCATGATTGAGCACGGACCAGCGGTGGATAGGTGTATCAAGCTGGGAAAGCGTAAAAGAGGCTGACGCAACAGTCTATGACTCTAGAAATCGTTGAAACAGTCACAGTTAAGTCCGGCGAGCAGAAGCATAGCGAAAATCCGTTCGTTCCATACTTATATACGGCCAAGTGGATGTTCCAACCGGACCGTGCCATTACCCAAACCACGATCTATCCCATCGCCACTTTCGACCAACACATCTTATCACCTCTGTTATCATGTCTGAGCACACTCTTCCCCAGCTCCCTTACGGCTACAATGCCCTCGAGCCTGCCATCTCCGAGGAGATCATGACCATCCACCACACCAAGCACCACCAGCTCTATGTCACCAATCTGAACAACGCCATCAAGGCGTACAACCAGGCCATCTCCAGCAACGATGTGAAGAAGCAGATCGAGCTGCAGAGCGCCATCAAGTTCAACGGTGGTGGCCACATCAACCACTCGCTCTTTTGGAAGAACCTCGCCCCTTCCTCGCAGGGCGGTGGCCAGCTCCAGGATGGCGCTCTCAAGCAGGCCATCGACCGAGACTTTGGCTCGCTTGACAACCTCAAGAGCAACTTCAACGCCACCATTGCCACCATCCAGGGATCCGGCTGGGGCTGGCTCGGATTCAACCCCAAGAACAGCAAGCTTGAGGTGGTTACCACCAAGGACCAGGACCCCTTGATCTCCCACCACCCCATCATCGGTGTCGACGCTTGGGAGCACGCCTTTTACCTCCAGTACAAGAACGTCAAGGCTGGTACGTATCCTGGTCCTCAACCCTGTTATCCTCTCAACCTTGTCGCTTACTGACTTTTGAACATATGTGTTTGTCTTCCTTCCTTATCCTTTATTAGACTACTTCAAGAACATCTGGTCTGTCATCAACTTCAAGGAAGCTGAGGACCGATTCAAGGCTGCTCAGACTGACGCCAAGGCTCACGTCTAAACAGTCTGAAATCCCCGCGCTCACTGCACTGTGATGCGATTGACGCTTTGCTATGCATGGGAACGGAAGAATTGAAACAAATCTGCCACTCATCACTCCGTGTGAACATCGCTTGCACCTTGCGTGAACAAGGTCTGGGTCGGTCCGTATGGACCTGACGACTGGATTGTGACGAAGAATCATACAGCCGGGGCGGGCTCGATGTCCCGAACCTTGCGGCAAACAAAGAATTCGGGGACATAATGGTACTGCAACATACCCTTCAGCATGCCGGTGTAGGGCGTTGGCGACAACGTGCGCCGTTCCTGTTTGTTACGCACCGTGGGTCGAAGGAAAAGATGGTCAGGACTAGGGGTCGCTCGCTTCAGGAGCAAAAAGGGGCGTGGCGCGTCAACGAACCTGAATCTCGAAGCCCATTTTTGGGAGGAGGGCCACAAGTTCCTCCAGCGTCAGCTCAATACTGAGACTGTCGGAGCCGGTGCGGCTGTCGCCGGAGTTTTCAAAGTGCCAAAGGAGCGGTCCAGCATTGATCCAGTATCCACCGATGGGGATGGCGTGGTTTAGGGTTTCGAGATACCGGACGACGTTCTTGGCGGTGTCGATGAAGAAGCAGGTGGCGACAACGTGCCAGGCTGCTTTTTCGTCAGGCTTGGAGTAGATCTCGCAAAACTCGCCAGCGACCATGCTGAAGTCGCAGCTGGACGGCACGGTAGAGGGCAGTACATCGGGAATCGAGACGGGTCGGAGCATATCATGGGCAGTGCGCCAGTTGCTGGACGAGTGTACAAACGGGTAGATGGTATGCTGGAACGGCTGGCTAGACTTGTTGAGGATGTGCTGGGAGGCGAGCAGCATGTAGAAGCTAAATTCGTTGCCTTGGCACGAGTAACCCAACGCCGCGAACTCGAACGCCAGTCGTCCCAGCCCGGCTCCGGGGACCAGCACGTTGATATGGCCCCTCTCCTCGAGCGGGATACTTCCATATCGTTGCAGCACGGCTTCCAAGATGGGCTGGTATACGACGTCTCGTTCGGGACGGCCTTCCTGGCTCCAATCGCGGACCAGCTGCTTGAGCGTGCTCTGAATTTTGTCGATCTCTTGGCCCGAGACCTTTCTACGCTTGCGTGCGCCACGGGGCTTGGGCTGCTCATCTGAGGCAGGATATTCCAAAGGCGAATTGGCGCCTGTATCCGGGCGAGAGCTGACGCCTGAGCTGGGACCCGACCCAGAGGCGGTCAAATCGGTCTGCTCGATGTCGGCCTCTGGCTCGATTCCATTTTGGTCAGCCAACTCCGGCCCTAAGAAGCCGCGAGATTCGTCAACGATTTGCGTAAGCAGATCGGCGTTCCTGCGTATGCGGTCGTCGATCTCGTCGAGGCGCGCTTTGAAGCCCTTGGCCTGGGCTACGGTGGAGCGGTCGGATGCTGGGTCCAGCTGCGGCAGAGGCAGCTCGGCGCCTAGATCGGCCAGCAAGAGTTGATGCGCGCGGGGCAGCGAGTAGTACGACCTCCGGCGGGCGTTGTTGGCGGTCAGGCAGTACGGCAGGTACTCGTCGAAGGAGCGCAAAACGTTGAGAAAGTGGCGTCGCTCTTGCCGCATCTCTTCGTCTGCATCGACAATGCCATTGTCGTCCTGGCTAGCAGGAGGGGCGAACACATCCATGGCTCCCATCCCCTTGCCGATTGTTGGCTCGCACTCGCCTGGTCGTCAGTCACAATGAGGCATCGAGATTCGGTATCGCGGCTGGTCTGTCGGCTGATAAGGAGGTGGCTGCCAAGAAGAAGTGCGAAAAGATAAGCGTGGCTGCCTCGCCTTGCAATCCGAGTTCCGGACGGTGACTTCTCGAGGTGGACCTCAACGCGAATCCTCGTGAATCACAACGGACAGCTCACCGTCACATGTCGCAGTCACACAGTTGCGATTAATTTACCTAGTCGGCCGGGCGGGCTTTCTCACCTTCACGCCACGCAGCAACCCTGCTCTCTTACTCCCTTGAGCTCACTCCATATCTGTGCTTGCGGTGTCGTTGCAAATTCAACCTGTCCGGCCCCGCACATCGCCAGCACTACTGGCCGGTCTCGAGATGCATAGCCGTAGCTGCCTAGGATGAGCAGCGCAGAACAGCCCAGTATCGTCTCTTACAGTGATTTGTTGCCCTCGGTGATGGACGCTTCACTCGCGAGCATGGACACGGCGAGGGAGGATGAGCCAGTGGGGCCCCTTCCGCGGTCGGACATCTCCTCCTCATATGCTAGCCAAGACGTTGATGGAAAATCGTATTCACCCGACAATGGCGCAAGGCCAAGCGACAGCCCTGACGGCAGCCCGCAAGATCTCAACATCCCCTCCACACCTCAGTGTAAGACAGCTCCCATCCAGATACTGATTGGCAGTGACAACCGTGGCAACGGGGCGGCCTCTACCCATCCTATCGGTCCCTCGTCTCTCACTTCTACCTCCTCCGATCCGTCGCCGGGGAGGGCGCCGTCAGCGCATCAGCTCGCGTCATCGCGTTTAGATGCGGGCAGCGGAGATGTAGCCAGCTCAGGCGAGGAGGAAGATATGTGGGAGGACGAAGAAGACGGGCTTCGGATCGATGAGAACGGCCAGATCGTCTATGCCGGCCCGGGATTTGAGGACTCCGCCTCCGACCATTCCACCGAAGCAGAAGATGAGCGCCTCAACTTCGACCGCCGTGCCTACCGCGAGGCTACTAAGCAGTATCGGCAGAGCAGAAAGGCGCTGCTTCTTTCCGGCTTTTCGTCCTTTGCATCTTCACCATCGGAGGATGAGCTGGACAGTGCTGCCACCTCCATGCGCAGGTCTACGTCAGCCAGTTCCGACCAGTCCCTCTTAGCCCCGGATTCACGACAGCAGCTAGACTCCTACCTGAATCCCATGCTCGCCGAGTCTGTCGACAATATAGATACAGGAGGAAGGGCTCACGAGATCTCCTACCTGGAAGCTCCAGGCTCAGAAGTTGCCTTTCAACGACGGCCATCGACCGTCACACCAGACGTCCCTACCGATAGCGAGGCGATAGAAAGTCCCGCCGACTGTTCATCCACAGAGAAGGGAAGCTTCATAATTGGTCACCACCGGACTACATCCCATTCGGCACCAGGCACCAAGAGCGCGCGGTTCGCGCAGCCTCAGTCTACACCGAGAGCCTCACACGCACCGTTGCTGAGTAGCGCCATTATGGCTTCAAACGAAGAAACTCAGCAGGGAGTGCGGCGGTCAAGTAACGCTTTCTACCAAGACGACGTTGACCGTCCAAAGCTTGCGCCATCCATGCATACAGATGACCTCAACCTCGATCGCAACGAGACCTATTTGACACCGAAACTCAGAATAACGACGCTGCAAGAAGAGCCCTTGATGAGCTCTGAAGAAGTGGACACGGCTCCCGAGAATCCATCTCCGGACGGCAGTGGCGTCAAGGACAGAGCCGGTGAAAAAAAAGTTGCCACGGCCGCGACGGCGTCGACCAACAGTGGCGACCGTACCCCATTCAGTCTCTGGGATTATCTACAAGAGGAGGTCTTGGCTACCGACTTTGACTCGACGCAAGAGCTCAAGTGGGAACGGGTGACCAATTTCATTTCAATACCATTCTGGATGGAGAAGATCATCATGTTTGGCTTCGTTGTTTGTCTGGACTCGTTCCTCTACACCTTTACCATCTTGCCGCTCCGTTTTGGCGTGGCCACGTGGAAGTGGACCGGCAACATGACGACCTGGCTTTGCGGTGGCGAAAAGCGCTTTCTGCACTCCTCCCACAAATGTGACATTATCAAGATGCTGCTCATCGTCATGAGCTGTGTCATCCTAGCCCGCATTACAGACGCAAGCAAAATGTATCATTCCGTCCGAGGTCAGGACGTCGTCAAGCTCTCCGTCATTTTCAACGTCCTCGAGATCGCCGATCGACTCTGCTGCAGTTTCGGGCAGGATCTACTTGATTCCCTCTTCTCTCGCACCACACTGGCCAGGCGCAAGAACGGCAAACAGCCCTACCTCCGTCCCTTCGGCTTTTTCTGCCTAAGTCTATGCTATGTGCTGGCGCACACGCTTGTCCTATTCTACCAGCTGGTGACCCTCAACGTCGCCATCAACAGCTACGATAACGCTCTGTTGACTCTTCTTCTTTCGAACCAGTTCGTCGAGATCAAGTCGAGCGTCTTCAAGAAGTTCGAAAAGGAGAACCTCTTTCAGATGACGTGTGCGGACATCGTGGAGCGCTTTCAGCTCACGCTGATGCTCTCCGCCATCGGGCTGCGCAACTTGATCGAGCTTTCTGGCGGATCGCTGGAGGGGGCAGCCAGCCCGCTGCCTGCCAGCTTCACCGTATTCCCGAGTCTCAGCCTGTTGGAGACGGTCTTGACCCCGGTATGCATTGTGCTCGCCAGCGAGTGCATCGTCGACTGGCTCAAGCACGCCTTTATCACCAAGTTCAACCACATCCGCCCTGCCGTCTACGGAAGGTTCATGGATGTTTTGTGCCGCGATCTTGTTGTCGGCGGGCCGTCAGCGCGGGAGAAGAGTAGGAAGCACACTTTGGTCGATCAGAGCCCCATCGTCAGCCGGCGCCTCGGCTTTGCGGCGCTACCACTGGCTTGCTTGCTTGTACGGCTGATTCTTCAGATTGTCGGCATGGTAGGAGATACGAGTCACATTGACGAGTGCGATGCTTCGCTGAACCACGGTAGCGGGATCGGATGGGTGGGCACGGTGGCGAACAAGTTTGGCTCTGTCGACATTGACAACCATCTGATACGGACGGTGGATCTGTTCATGCGCGGCTCTGCGTGGGCGCTGACGCTGGCCATCGGCTGGATCTTTCTGGTGGCGATCAAGCTGCTGCTGGGTGCCAATCTGGTCAGCTTCGCCACGCATCGCTACTCGACCGCGCACCAGCGCGAGGCCGAGGAGAACCTCAACAGCAGGAGCCGCCCGCCCATCGGCACGGACAAGGAGGAGCAGATGTACGACAACCACGTATCGCAGTTCATCGACGTGCCGCAGGACAACGCGGTCCACATCGGCCTCAACGGCGCACACTCGCTGCCCCCCAATGGCACCGCCAAACGGCCCGACCAAAAACATAAAAATGAATCCTCGCTCATGGACGTCAGTCGCTACACCATGGTCCGATCGCGCATCTGGTAGCCAGCCCCGGTCGTTCCTGCCCCTTTCGCACAAGGCCTTTTCCACAAGCATTTTCATCAAGTCAATGTGTCATGCCGGTCGGTACCAATGTATTTCTAAGCAATTCGTCTCTGCATCCGATCGAGTTTGAGACCGTCGGACGGTGAGTTTAGAAGCAGGTGTGTAGTTGCTGCATAACAATATGGGCAGTAGGGAAGGAGGAGGTAGCGTGGGATTACGCCCATTTGCCAAGGACGGACATGGCCATGGCGCCGATGGTGAGGGCGGCGATGGCGGAGAGGCATCTGGCGAGGCTGGCGTTGCGGAGGGCGTTTGCGTGGATGAAGTCGCCTGCGAGGAGTTCGACGAGGGCGGTGTAGAGGAGGATGCCGGCGCTGAGGGCGTGGAAGGTGCCGAGGGTGATAAGGGTGGCCTTGTTATTTCCGTTGAAGGAGCGACGGACGCCGACACCGATGGCGACGCCGAGGGGAGTGGTGAGGACGTAGGCGAGGCCCATGGCGCACTTGAAGAGGAGCGACTTGTACGCCAGGAGCGAGATACGCGAGCCGAGCGCCAGCCCCTCGAAGAACTGGTGAAACGTGATGGCGACCAGAAGCGCGATGAACCCCGATCCCGTCGCCGCACCCAGCGTGACACCAATCAGGACCGAGTGGAAGATGATGCCCATCTCGATCGCCATCACGTCGTACTCCTGCAGCTTGTTCTCGGCAAACGACACCTGATCCACCGAGCCAGTCTCGGAAACGGGCGAAGACGGGTCGCTCTGTTTGTCAGCCACCTCGGACCCGTGCGCGTGCAGCGACTGTGCGCGCTTGCGCAGGCTGCGCAGCAGGAAAAAGTCGACAACAAAGACAAGCCAGACCGCAGCCATCGCGATGGCGGGCGCCGTCGACTCGAACTGCAGCTCGCCTACACACTCGTTGCCAAAGTAGAGCATCGCATGGCTGAGCAGATGGATGAAGGCAGTGGAGAGGATGACGCCAGTGCCAAAGTGACGGCAGATAAAGAAGAGTTCGCTGAGCAGCTTTCTGGCGGTGCTGACGCTGCCGGGGCCGGACGATGCGCGGTTGAGCATAATGGGAAGATAGGTGCCGATGCCGGACGAGGCGAGAAGGATAAAGATAGCGCCGATGTGCAGGCCCAGATCGTAGTTCTCCAGAGGTGCAAGGCCACAGCCGTACTCTTCGGACGGGCCATGGCTGTGCCCAGCATGGTCGTGCCCAGCATGGCTGTGGCCAGCGTGACTGTGACCCTCTTCCTCGCTGTGGTCGTGTCCCTCATGGCTCTCGCCTTCACAATGCCAGTGATCGATGTGCAAGGTACACTCGCCCAGCCCGGTCGGCGAAGGTTCGACATTGGCTCCCGCCGAGGTGGGTGTCGCAGCGGTGGCACTCGTGGCGATGTCTTGAGCAGCATCTGCTCCGGCACAATCCCAGTGATCGTTGAAATACTCGCACTGTCCCAGGCCGGTCGGCGCCGGTGCAACTGTTGTAGTCACGGTTGCACCGTTCACTTCTATGGCGGTAACGACCGAGGCGGCTGCTTGCCTAGCCACCAGCTTGGTCGGCCAGGGCTCAAGAGCCCCACTAACGCCAGCCACCGCCAACGCCGCTGCCACAACAGCAATGCTTGAGATACTCCACTTCATCTCTCTATCTTACCGCGATATGCGCTGTGCGTGCCGGCTACTTTTAACGAACGGGGAGGATCTATCTGTACGATAATGGCATCGCATGCCCTTGCGGTCCCTTTTATGTTCTGCAGTCGACGCCGACAACGACAGGCCAAGAACATATCTATATTTTCTTCTTTTTTTTCTGTACAAACCGGTATTCTACAGCGCTCATCGAGGGTGCCTCTGTTCCATACCAGGTTCTATGAAGCGAGGTCAGGCGGGATTGGCGATCTGCGTTCATCCTCCGGTTCGTTGATCTTGCAGTACTGGAAGTAGTAACGTGGATGGGATAACCGTCAAGGTTCTCACCGCCAAGCCTTCTCCCCACGTATATTTACAATCAATGCTGCTTCTTATCCTGGCAAAAAAGGAGTAGAAATTAAAAGAAAGTCGAAAAAGAAAGGTCTTGGCGCCAAGAACGAAGCCCTAACTTATCGAACAACGCCGTAGCTGACAGTTAGTCTTTATGCCGTGTTTCCTTGCTGGCCCAGCCTTTGTATCGACCCCGTTGACTCTTTCGTCTCTCTCTACCAAGGGTACTGGAGTGAGGCGGGTAAGTAAATGATTCGAGAAGATTGGCCTTCGAGCTCTCTCGATGAGGAACCTTGAAGGTCATGGCTGCGCCGACAGGCCGCCGCCGGGGGTACTCTTGGCCGCCTCGATCTATCCGATCCGCCCGCACACGACACATTGTCCGCGTACATGCCAAGACAAAGGCAATAGGAACAGTGTCCGCTTATTGTCTCCGCCCAACCTTGCGCACGACCTGGTCTGCAAGTAGCAGCATAACCTACAAGGTCGTTGCTATCCTCCCACCTTCCTTTTCTGGTGGGCTTCTTCGCAGAGCAGCAGCCTCCTTCCTCCCGTTCGTACGACACTCGGTTGCACACCGCCGCCTTCTGCTTCGGCGCGAACTCTTCCGCAAATGACTCTGGCGCGTGGGAACGACTTTGCGAACTTTGGCGACCCTGACGGTAGTAAAGCGATGCGAGCTTCAACATGAGCTCCCCGGTCAGGCACAGGCTGGGCACATTTTTTTCCTCGTTCCCTCACAGGGGAGCGGTGGCAGTGGTGGGAGACAATTGGCTCGTTAGCTCCGTACGAACAATCACGTTGGCTCGCAGTGTTCGCACTGCTCGTCTATAAGACTAGCGCCTCTTGGCGAGCACGGCTAAAAGATCCATCCATGCCAGCCGCCCTTCCCTGTGTCCGAACGAGCCAGTCCTCCTCAACAGCAAAATGATGAAGCTCAGCTCTGTGGTCGTCGTGGCGTCTTGTGTTGTCTCGGCGCTTGCCGCACCATTCAACATCACTCTGCAGTCCCGCGCTGTCGCCATGGATCGCGCCTCCGCCGAGTGGAGGATCCACGAGAGCTGCAACGGTACTCAGAGGGCCCAGATCTCCCGTGGTATCGAGGACATGCGAAAGCTCGCCGAAACGTCGGTCCAGCACATCCTCAACAAGCCGTATGATGACATTTTCGTCAAGTATTTCGGCAAGGAGGCCGACCCGGCCCCCGTTATCGGGTATTACGAGCAGGTTCTTCAGGTACGTTGTTATTATTCGTGCGTTGCATGCATGAAACTTGGTACTGACGCCGATGAGTTGGCTATGTTCTGCGCTTGCCGAATCTAGGGCGACAAGAAGGGTGCCTTGTTGCGCTGCGACAATCCGGACGGCAACTGTGAGCTCGAGGGGTGGGCTGGGCACTGGCGAGGCAACAATGCGACCAGCGAGACGGTGATCTGCGACCTCTCGTACGTCACGCGTCGGCCGCTGGAGCAGCTCTGCGCGTTCGGCTTCCAGCTGTCGAACGACAATCCGAGCATCTACTGGGGTGCGGATCTCATGCACCGCGCGTTCCATGTCCCCGAGTTTGTTCACGAGAAGGTGGGCCACCACGCCGATGCGTACCTCGACGTGCTCCAGCTCGCCGAGACCAACACCACCGCCTCCGTCAACAACCAGCACTCGCTCCAGTACTTCGCTGTCGATGTCTACTCGCGCTCCATGATCCGCAATGGCTGCCTTGGTACTCCCTCCCCCAAGGACACCGCCACCGCCTCCTCCTCCTCCGCTTCCGCCCCCATCGAAACCACCTCCGCCGCCGCCGCCGCCGCCCCTGCCCAGACCGTATCTGACTGCCACACACACGCAGACGGCACCGTCCACTGCGGAGCCCACTGAATATTCCCCTCGCTAACCGTCCCAAAACGGACCTCAACCGTCTACGTAGATTTAGCCTGTTCGCTTTCTTCATCCAACCCTTAGTCACCCTGATTTGCTGCCGTCATGCCTGTTGCACAACGCTTTCAATAGAATGATCACGATATCAAGGAACAGTCATGTCTATTTCCGTCCGATGGCTGGAGCGGGTAACGTTCTAACAATACGATGACAACCAATGTGCAGTGTGGTGCGGCGAGCAAGGGCTACAGTCCGCATGACTCCTCTGGTTTAGATCTATACCAAGCTTCTGCGAGTACAGGTATACGCGTGCTTGACGACACTAATTATGGTGTTTTATATGGGCTCGTCTCTCGGCTCGATGAGGACCTCGTTCATGGCGACGTGGTCAGGCTGGCGAAGCGCATAGATGATGGCATTTGCGACATCGGCAGGGTCGAGAATTTTGGCGCCGCTGGGCTCACCGTACTTCTTAACAGCCTCCTGGTCGCTGCTCATGCCAAGCAGATCAGTGGCAGTGTTGCCAGGTTGGATGCTGGTGACGCGCAGACCGGTCCCAGCGGTCTCGAGACGCAGAGCTTGCAAGGTAGCCTCGACAAAGAATTTGGAAGCGCTGTACACGCCGAGGCCAGGGAATACTTTACGTCCAGCGTCCGACGAGATGGCAACGATGTGACCCGTATTGCGTGGAAGCAGCCGGGGCAAACTGGACGACAGCACGTTCAGGAGGCCCTTGCAGTTGACATCGACGGTCTGCTCCCACTCGTCGACCTTGAGGTTTTGCATCAACGTGAAATACATCACGCCAGCACATGAAACGATGATGTCCACCGGCCCGAGCTCATCAGTGGTCGTCTTGAGCAGCGACTCAACCTGTGCGCGGTCGGTGACATCGGTCTTGTGGGTGTGCACTTTGCTGCCGCGGAACGCCTTGCCGATGTCTGCTTTAAGCGTATTCAACGCGTCGATACGCCGAGCAGCGATCGCAACATGGGCACCCTCTCGGGCAAGGCCCGTAGCAACAGCTGCACCGATCCCAGACGATGCCCCAGTGACAATAGCGACCTTGCCAAGTAACGGCCTCTTGGGGTCAAAGGCAGGTTTGCCGGCAATGCTGTTGCTATCGGCTGCGCCAGCGTTTGGTGCAGGATCGGACGGCTGACGAGACATCCAACCACGGGCGTACCAATGCCGCGCGTAGGTCTGTAGGAGTTTTGCGTCGACTTGCGGCCTTTCCAGCCCGGCCAGAGCAGCTCTAGTTGCATCGTCCTTGAGAGCGATAATCCCAGTCAAGAACTCCTCAGAAGGCATGCCGGAACGCAGGATATCTACGGTCAATCCATGATCACCTCCTTTGGCATTTCCTCGCTTCTCGTGCCACAAAGCCACCCATGACTTCCAGTCGGTGCGGCTGGTGGGGTAGCCGATCCTCTCGAGTTGTTGAAATAGGTCTTTGCAGTCGATGGGGTTGCTGTCACCGAGATGGTAAATGCCCTGCTTTGGATCATCGTGATTGGCAATGGCAACAATCCCTTTGCTGACAAAGTCTACGGCGGTCATTTCAATATGCCAGTCTTTAATCTCGGGAGCGACACCGAGGTGGATAGACTCAACGATGAGAGCAGTGATCAGATCGTATGTGTTGGTGGAACCTGTCTCCGAATGGCCGCTCAATGTGCCAATTCGAATGACGTTAGCAGGAAGGCCGCGTCTGCGAGCTTCCAGAACCAGTTGTTCTGCCACCCACTTGGTTTGACAATAGCCGTCAAGCAGTTGTTCAGGAACGTCATCGAGCGGCATGATGGTACTCTCAGGCCAACCAGTTTGGGAGGGCGGGAGAACGCCATTGGTGGATACGTACTGCACCGTTGAATTGCTCAGGAATGCCAGGCGAAGCACTTCGCGTGTGCCCTCGACATTGGCATCCCGCAGAGCCGCGTAAGGGTAAACAAGGTTTACCTGGGCAGCGCAGTGCACAATTACCTGTACCTTGGTAACGAGTTCGTCATAGACGTCCGGGAGGAGACCAAGTCTGTTGCGGGAAAGATTGGCGGGTAGAACATCGATCCGATCAAGCATTGAGTTGTCCCATAGGCCAAGGTCGAGCATGTTTCGACGCAGTCGCGCCATCGCTGCCGAACGATCCGTTCGATAGGGAGCGTTAAAGCGGATGAGGCAGATGATGCGAGCAGAAGTATTCTCGAGAAGGTCGTGTAAAAGAAACCCACCCAGGAAACCGGTGGCGCCGGTCAGGAGTACAGTCTGAGCCGACTTTAGCGAGGTCATGCTGAGTTCTTTGTCGGCAGGCTTGAACTCGGGCCCGAGCACGGCGTCTGCACGCAGAACGGACGGGAGATCGGCCTGAACAGCGGCATTGTGACCGTCGCGCGCATTTAGCGTTACGCGCACGTGGTCTTGGAGCGTAGGCGAGCCCGCAAGCTCCCCAAGAGGTACCGTGAAGCCACCGAGAGTCTTGGAGATTCTGGTGGCGAGATCAGCGAGCAGCAGGGAATGACCACCGAGGTCGAAAAAGCTGACTGCCTTGCCGGCTTCGAGAATGGTGTTGACATTCATGTTAAGCGAAAGGGCCCAAAGTTGCGCAATCGATTTGACGTTAACCGTCTCGTCCGGAGCAGGACTCCTTGCTCTGGAGTTGGTTCCGCTGTTAGCGGCGATAGCAGCTTTGGGATTGGGAAGGTTCTTGAGGTCGACTTTGCCAGAAACTTCGTGCGTAGGCAGGGAATGAAGCACAACCCATAGTGTCGGGATCATGTAGTGTGCCAGTTGCTTCAGCAACACTTGTCTCGCGCCCGGGCTGTATCCATTATCGTCAATGGTAAGCTCAGCCCGGCTACCGCGCTCCGTCTCGTCTGGGACGACATATGCGACAAGTTGACGTTCAAGTCCCTCTCCGTGTGCAATGACGGCACAATTGCTCACGTCGAAACTGTCGATAATGGCCTTCTCGACGGTGCCGGGAACGATGGAGTAGCCACGGATCTTGATCATACCTCCTACTCGGCCAGTGATCTCAAGGAAACCAGTATCTGGAATGATGCGAGCAAGATCACCTGTTCGATACTTGCGCGCATCTGAGACAGAAGTAAATACGTCCTGTGTGAAGGCTGCAGAGGTTGTGTCGGGCAAATTCAAATATCCGCGAGCGAGGAGCTGACCCCCTACATACAGCTCTCCAGAGGCGCCAGGCTCCAGTCGGTTGCCTTGATCATCGAGGATGTAGGTATGTTCGGGATCCATAGGTGGTCCGACCGGGCAGAAGGGAGCATCCGGTTCAAGGGTTGCTAACATATCCCGGAGATCCCCACAAGCCACTTCGTGGGTCTCGCTCGCACTGTAACAGTTAAGAAGTCGAACGTTGGGCAGAGCCTTGATCGCCCTCCTAGCCAGATCAGTGGTGACAACCTCTCCGTTCAGATAAAGGGTTCGAAGTTTCGGCAGCTTGGCACCAAGGTTGAAATGACGCGAGAGGACAGCAGCAAGAAGAGTTGGTGTCATAAGGGTCTCGGTAATGTCTTGTTCGGCGAGGAACTCGACGAGGCTGACCGGGTCATAGCTGGTGTGGTCAGACACGGCCACAGTGGTGGCGCCACGAAGCAGCGGTCGAAGAATCTCCCAGATAAAATAGACGTTGCAAGCGACTCGGTCGCCCGACGTGAGATCATTGACTGCAAAACGAAGGTCATATGACCTGACCGGAGCTCGGTGTGGGTTGGCAATGCCTTTTGGTTTGCCCGTTGTGCCGGAAGAATAGGAGACGAAGGCGAGCCTCTCCAGATCGTTGTCGGCGGGCAGAGGAGGTAGCTGTTTGGTATCGACCTGTTGGTCCAGCTGGAGCTCTTGGCGCTGGTCGATGAGGATGGCTGACACCGTTTTGGGGATCAACTTAGCATGGGCAGCCTGTGTAACGATGACTGCAGGGGCAGCGTCCTTGATCACTTCGTGCAAGAGGCCAAGCGGATATGCCAGCTCGAGGACGAGGAAGGCACCACCAGCGCGGAGGGCAGCAAGACAGGCGATGACATAATCTGCGCCTCTACCCATCAAAATGCCGACGAGCGAATCGCGACCGACGCCATATTGAGAGCGGAAATAGAGCGCCAGCTGGTCCACCTCCTTGTCCAGCTGGGCATAGGTATACGAGGTGGCCTGATCCTGCAGAGCTAATGCATCGGGAGTCGCCTTGGCTTGCCTGGTGAAGAGAGCATTGAGATCGACGCTAGTATCGATTACCGACATGGTTACGTTTCTGTGACTACGTGAGAGGCCGTTCTATGCTGCGAAGAGGAGAAAGCGCAAGCCAAAAGAAGGTGGTGGTGAGTGAGGCGAGCCCAGTCGGAATCAAGCTGAGTACAGTCACAGTTCGAAGAGTGCCAGGTGTTCAGATCGACGGCAAGACATAGGATCCACATTCATAGATTAGGTGGTCTGTGCCGTCTATATTCTCGAAGACCCTTGCAAAGATCCCATCCTGATTGGCGGGATGTCGCTGCCAATCTACCTGGAACAACCGGCTAGAGCGGCTTCCCTCGAATCACGCAAAGGAAATTTCCTCTGGCGCACTTCCAACACGACTTAAGAAATTCCCCACATGTCCTATAGATCGTCTATAGATCGCATCAGTGTCCATTCTTAGGTGGACACTTTCCAACGACTTAGTCGGATCCCAAACCGAATGGGCAAGCCGGGAACTTCAGCGTTCACGACTGCGCAACCTCCAATACTGGATAGTTCATTCTTGCGACATCACCTCTGTGGGTAACTCAAAGATTGTTGAAACCGACCGACACGGTCCCGATGCTTCCTACCGCTGTGACCGATGCAAATCGCAGCATTCTACCAAGTCCGCCGCTAAAGCCCCGAAGAACGTAAAATGGTGATCTTGTGGAGGCATCGGTGTTAAATGTACATGCGTATAAAACTGTGACTTGTGACTGACTGTGACTTGTAGATCATGTTCACATCACATTCACACGCCACAATTAAAGCTCGATATCGCAGCCCTGGGAAAAGGCGTGGGAGTGTGCCTTTTACGAGTTGACTTTCCTGGGTGGAGCTAGACTTGCCGGCTGTCATTAACGGGAATGCCGCCGCGGAGGGTATCGATTGCTCAGATCCGGGCAGAGAGCCGCATACGAAGCGATGACCCCGATCTCAACCGGCCTGGGCCCTCGCGACGTTCTGCCAGCAGAGGCGGCCACCACTTTCGTTCCCACACCGCTTCGGGTTGGGCCTCCAGCCCGTCCAATGGTTCTGCTGCTGCCGCGGGGAAGCGGAGAAATAAGAAGACGGCCTTGCCAAAGGCCAGCGACCGTCTGCTGAGGGTTCTCGATGACGATGTCCTCGAGACCAAGGTCCAGAATCGCTTCTCGCCAGACAAAACCGCGCGGCGGCAGAACATTTCCTGTCGCTCCTTGAGCCTCACACAGCAAGCCAGGAGAGACGGCAAGGATTTTCGATTACCGACGCTTGCTCGTCTCTGTTGCGAATTAATCGCAGCTTCATTTGACGCCCTCTTGCCCTCTCGAGAGCATTTTGACACAGCCACGTCGGGCGGACCGGAAAAGAAAGCCGTCAAGGGAAAACGCAAAGCAATCGAGACCAAAGCCAAGCCAGCTGTATCCAAATATCGTAAGAAAAGCAGCACCAGGGCATTCGGTGCAAGGCCGGACTCGGACGAGGACCAGCAGGACTACGTTCCCAGCGAGGCAGAAGAGCAAAGCATCTCCAGGGCTTCAAGAAGAGCGTCGAAAAGGGCGACTGCTGCTGCCGCTTCTGCCCATCCTCAGCCTGGACAAGCCAGTTCCTCTACACTTCTCGCCGGATGGACAACCACAGATCTTCTCTATTTGACACAGAAGACGGGCCAGCAGCTCAAGCTTCTGTCACCAGCATCATCGTTTCTCCTGCTTCAGGTGATGGTTGAAAGGGCACCCCAGTACCTGAATAGAACCGTCCTGGCTTCGTACTTCCTTCCGTCCATCCCATCCGCTTCGAGTTTGTCTGCCTTCGACGCCAAAACAAAAGCTATTACATCGGCACGGACGCACGTCTGGCTTCCAGCCTCCATCCCTTTGCTTTCTCACGACAAGTCGGCTGCTTCCTTCCTGGTTTCGCATCTGACAAATGCTCTAAGCGCAGCCCAACAGCATTCCAATTCGCTAACCACCCTTACTGCTCTTCCGCCGGCTCTTGCGAAGGCACCTGCACCCATCACGTTTGCTCTCCGATCTCTGCAGCTCCACGGCCTCACGCGCCTACCAGACGCGACTATTGCCAGATTTTTTGAAACAGCCATACCACACAAAGAGCGAGGCGAACAGCCCTTTCTCCGTCTCGACCTCGTTTCCTTTCGCGGCTGTATTGCGGTCGGAGACCGCACCGTTGCAGCCATGTGCAAGGCGACAGGATCAACATTACGATATCTCAACCTGGACTACACGGACGTCACAGCAGATTCGGTAGAGACCATTATGGTTGCAGCGCCGAATCTCGAATGCCTCAAGCTAGGCTTCAATGAAAATTTGTCCGACAAGACGCTGCAGCATGCGCTCCAGGCGCCCAGTGACATGATCCCCTTCGCGAAGCTCAAAAATCTGCGGCTCAGAGCCTGCCACCAGGTTGGCGAGGTCGGTGTGGCTTCTTTCCTCAAATACATACACTCGTACATCCAAGTACTAGATATCTCCGCCACAGCTGTGGGCGGAAGCGACAGCACACGCGCCCCCGATTTTCATCTCTTCCTGATGGCATTATTACCTCGCCTAGGGCCATTGAGCTCTCGTGACGACGAACTGCACCCAACGAGCTTCGCTCCTACAGAACCTTTATCCCTCCGCAAACTAGATATCAGGGACCTGAATACCGACTATGATGGTTTATCGCGACTGCTGCGAAGCTCGCCGAAAATGGATACGCTGCTTATCAGAGATGCGTCCACGCGCATCTGGAAGAAGGGCAAACTCAAGTTTCTGTCTGATTTCCGCCTGGGAGGCAAATGGTCCCAGCATCCGTGGAAAAGAGTGCATATCGATCTTGATTTAGTTGGCGACGAGCCTTACCGCCGCATACCACCGCTCTTCAGCAGCTTTCGGGTAAGTCTTACCTGATGCCAATGATTGCCTTTGATTAGGGCATGTAGCGCAATATTGACAAGATGATGCATTGTTGTTTCGGCGCCCTGCAGAGGCTGGAAATTTATCACGGGAAGGACCGCTATGATTCGGACGAGGCTTTCGCCTATGGAGACGACTCTGCTGGCCCGTATTCCGCTGTTCAGCAACTGGCGATATCTTGTAGTCAGCTGCCAGACGATCCTAACCTGCTTCTGCCTTTGTTAATGTGCGGGACGTTGAGGACTCTCGATCTCAATATTCCTGGTCTCAGTGGTCAGTATCATTTCGCTGACTCGACTCATGTCGCTCATCCTGCCTGACATGTTCCCTTTTTGTGACTACATTTTCGGGCCTCGCATACAACTGCCAGAGGTCCTGCTAGCTGGTATTATTGATGCCAACCCCTTTCTGGAAAGCATTGATCTGACGCAATGTCGCGGCATCGATGTGTGGAAACGGAGAAATGCCTTCCAGTGGCGCGATGAAGAGCGAAGCAAGGCACGTTCGCCATCAACCACTCCTTTATTCACAGCACACTGAAACGGAAGAAAAGCGCAATGCAATTGGAAAAGTTGGTCAATAGGCCCACTAACGGCCTGTGACTAGATGCGAATCAGAGACGTTTTGAGTGAAACTTGAAAAGGATTGGAGAGAACAGGAGGGCGAAGCAGCTACAAATCAAGTGGCAAATCTGAATAGGAGATCGCCAGTGAACAGCCTTGCCGAAGCCAGCGAAGAGGCAATTTTGCTTTAGAGCATTCGACTGGGGAGGGATCGCTTCTTGCGGGCACCACCAGCACCACCGCTACCACCAGTGGAAGTACCAGAGCCTCCAGAGCCTCCAGTACGGCCGGTAGCACCGCTACCACCGGTACGAGCAGAAGTACCAGAGCCGTCATCACGGTCAGCACTGTCATCATCCTTAGCACTACCATCACCGTCATCACGGTCAGCACCACGGGTACGGCCAGTGGAAGTACCAGAGCCACCAGAGCCAGAGCCACCAGAGCCAGAGCCACCAGAGCCAGAGCCAGAGCCACCAGAGCCAGAGCCAGAGCCAGAGCCACCAGCGCCAGAGCCACCAGCGCCACCAGCACCAGTGGGATCAGTGGTACCATCATGAGTGTGATCGGTAGCGCCATAGGTAGACGCAGCATCACCCCGGCCGTTGCCATAAGGCTTCATTTCGTCAGGGTTTCCGCCATTTTTTCGGCTGTTGTAGATGTCGCCAACTTTGAAGCTGTTTTCTCCGTTGCTAGCTTCATTTTCCAAGGCGGCGGTAACATATTCGAAGGTCATAGCAGCCCTCTGCGGGTCAGAGACGAGGAACTTGATGTAGCTGCGGAGCTCCTTGAGATCTTGATCCTGGGTAACGCCCACGCTCCCGGCGACTTTTTCGAGGAGTGCCCGATCGTTGATAAACTGGCTGCAGACGTTGATGAAGTTGATAATTGGCGTGGGGACAGTCGCATAGCTTCCTCCTCCACTCTGGCCGTTTGCGGCTGCCTCCAAATCCGGCACATAAACTTTAAAGACTTCGAGCTGCTCCTCCGGGGTAAGCGCTTTGCAGTCGCGAAGGGAGACATTCGGCTCCTGCAGCCGGCAGGTGCCGTTCGTGTCGCATTGTTCGCCGCTCTTGCAAAAGCCGGTGAGAGAGATCTCCTTCACCATATTTTCCACCCAGATCTTGAGGTGTGCGACCTGTTCCGAATCCATTTGCTTGCAGTTGGGGTCGTCATCCTGGAGCATGCATAAGCCTTGATTGCAGCCCTGGGATCCCTGCGTACACTGCCCAACCTTTTGCAACTTTTGCTCATACTTCTTGGCGTAATCGGCCAAAGACCGGCCAGAGTTAGCAGCGTCGCCGGTGTCTGTCTTTCCATCTAGATGGCGGGTACGAAGCGGGGCGAGTAGCTTGTCAGTCGATCAGATAGCCGTTATCGCTGCAGAACAGAGCGAAATAGCTTACCCTCGTAGCACTGCACCTGAGGGAGCACGGCGGCGGTGCCGATCAGGATGGCGGACAGGATAAAGGTGGCAGAAATTCGGACCATGATGGAAGCTCGGTTGTGCAGCAAGGTGATGGTTGGCTACAGGGTTGTTCGTGTCTGGAGATGGAGGGAGACGACAGGGTGCGCACAGGGCCGGGTACTTATACGCTTGTGCTCTCCTGAGCGGTGCTACTTGGTGCTGTGCGTCTGATGAGGGGTCAGGCTTCATCTGGCGGGGACGGTGGAGCGCTGCTCCACTCCAACACCCTATGCCCCTGTGCACAGTCGACGTGTGCCGACGGTGCAGAGCTCTTGCGCGCGCGGCGTGCCGGATATGAAAGTGGGAAAGACTGTAGCTTTACATTACTGTTAGGAGGAATACCGCCAATCTTGCGGTTCATTTGCACGCCGTCAGCGTCTGAGGCTTCAGTGCTGGCATTGCATTAGCTGGCAACTTCATCAACCGCGGTAGTGGTGGCTTGGATGCGCGATGGTGGGAGGCCAAGATAAATAAGCAATAGCTCGCCGAAGGTGCGCGGGGTTGCACTTAAGACGCCGACACAGGCCTGCGCAACGCAACTCCGTACAGTCAGTCTAGCCACAGGGACGTATCAGTGTATGGACTGATGGTGACAGTGGGCTGGTTGTTCGGCAGCACGACTTGTGCAATGCATCCGGCCGCAGAAACCGGTCTGGGATTGCGAAACGAGGATGATGATGTGAAATGAACCCGCGGATGGCTGCACGTCCTTGCTCCCACCCAGCCGCAAGCCCGTCGTCTTCAGCGGACACACTCGGTGGGGCGCTCAGATCGACAGCCAATTCGCCTATGAGGAAAACGCGACGCCGTGGGACGAGATCCACATGCACGTCAATGCATGCCGAAACTACACCGAAGAGGGTGCACACTGCCGTCAATGTGCTTCAGTGTACGTATCGTGTCTGGACTCGGCATCGCGCTTCGACCACACTCGCTTGGTCGCCTACGTAGCACAGTCGTTAGATCCATGTGGACATCATGGGCGCAAAGCGCAGGTACTGCTTCCCATTTCAAGCAGCCAGGACGCAACGGACGACATCGCGGAGCGTCTTTCCCGCTTCGCCGAGTTTTGATGGCGTGTAAATCTTGTCCAGCAACAGCGACGTAGCCAGCGCGTCGATCTTCTTCACCTTGTTGAGGTCGAGGTCCTCTGCCCCTGACCCTTCCGGTGACCGCAGGAGAGAGGTGTTGGCCATGAGCGCCGATGTGGCCTATTGAATTCGAATAAAAGAGGGGAACATTCATCAGTATGCCGTCGCCGAGCGCCACCGAGCCAACGGCGAAGACTTACAACCTTGGTGCCCCAAACGGCTCGTACCCACGGTCCGGTACCTTTCTGCTCTGCGGCTGCTCCCAGGTCGCTCTGGCACAACTCGAGCACGCGCAGATACGCCTTGTATGCCTTGCCGACCTCTCCGGCTGTGTATAGAGTTTCTGCATACTTGAGGTGGAGAAAGCTATTCTGAGGCACCTGGAGCAGCACCTCTTCCAGTGCAAAGGCAGATTGTTGGTATCTATGATGTGTTCCAGACGCAGTGTCTGTCAGCCTGAATCGAAAGCGACGCATGCGCAAGTGTGTGTCAATCTGCACTTACAAGCCTTCTTCGGCATAGATTTCTGCGAGTTCTTGCCAAGCTTCGGGGTCAGCATAGAAGACGTCTAGGTGGACATTCAGCGCCTCTATGGCCTTCGAGGCTCCGCCTCTCGGATGCGAGCTGTCGAGCGACTTGATTGCTGCGATCCTCCTCCTGGACAGGATGATGCTGGTGCTGTCCTGTTCCAGTTCCTCGTCGTAGAGGTCGAGCGCTCTGCTAAACTCGCCCTTTCCTTCGAGGAGCATACCCTGCAGACAAGTCACACGCTGCGATGTGGGAAAGCGGGACTGTACTCTGGCAATGCAAAGCTCAGCCAGATCCCATCGGGCTAGCTCGATGGCAGCCATGCCTACTTGTTCCAGGATGGCCCAAAGCTCTTCATCCGGAAGGGAGCTGAGGCCACCCTGCGTAATGACGGTTTCGCCATACTGCACCACCTCTTGGGGGGCTCTGATAGGTCGCCTACATGCTCGAAAGGAGTTGGTACAGGAGGAGGGTCAACAAATCATGTAGCCGGCCCGGTAGTAGGAGGGGGTGGAGCCTGCTTACCTCCTATGTTCAGCTAGCCATTGCGCGGCGGCCTTAGCGTCCGTGCCTGGGTTACCCTGTACTTCGAAGTGTGCAATGGTCATCTTTCTGCTCGCTGCGAAGTAATGAGCTGTTGTGAAGATGTCTGTAGGGTCAGGAGAGGTTTACTTGGAAGCATGATGTCGAGTTGGTGATCCGAGCGCTCCTCACAGCTCCTTCCTGCTTTCGCTTCTTCGAGATGTTAAATCTACAGGATGGAGTGCGGATCCGAGAAAATGTGCACTTCGCTGCTACTACTTGCAACTCATAGTTGTCGAGCGGTAATTCATTGCACCAGACTGCCTTGCCCACGGCTCTCGACGCTCCATCCATCTCCAACAAGACATATACAAGATGGTGAGTTTGGCTTAAAGCAGTCTTGGATAGATGCAGCTGTACTGACCAGCCGTCTTGTGCCAACAGGGAGCCGGACCTCGATATCCCTACCCGAAGGAAGTTTGGTCGCCAGCAGGTAAGCAGTGAACTTGCCTCTTGCTCGCAGTGTTGCTGGTCGTACGAGCCTCTTCTGATACACCTGCCTCACACTCCTTAACGGCTGCTCTTTAGGTGGCTGGTGGACGCGGTAAGTGTTGTGCTAGAATGCACGGTCAGCCGCACACCTATGAGGCGAAAGAGGTCAGTTGCTGACCCGTGCTCCTTCCAATCTGCCCTTACAGTCCCTCCAACTGGGCCACCAACACCGCTGTATGCGCCGTCGGGATCGCTCTCGCTACTTACGGTGTGTGGACTTACAGCGCCGACCGAGAGGTAAGTTGTTGGCGAGCCAAGAGACACCGGCCCGGCTACGTTCATCGCTGCTGACTGCCGCGCTCTTTCCTTGCACTGCGAACAGTGGAGACACAACCCACCGACTAAGCCCATCCCTTCGATGAACGTGAGTATCTTACCAATGGACTATTGGCGTTGCCGCGCGTAAGGTTCGCCTGTATTGACCCAATCGCGCCTTGTTTTCATTATCTCAGTGGGCAAGACAGTTCAAGGAGGGAGAAATGAAGGTCAAGGAGCCTTGAGGCTGCGTTCTACACAATCTCGTCTCGCTTTGCGTCTGTAGCATCAATAACAGCCCCGAGACACGCCTTCTTCCGCGTGACGCTCTGCAGTTCGACTGCGTCAGTCAAGCTAAGCACTTTGGCGGGCACAGAGTCGGATCGATGAGATTCTGGACAGACATGGGAATCATGCTGACAGTGCATGTAGAATGTGGAAGGCAGTTGGCTACTTTTGCACGCGGGTATTGTTGTTAACATTGAGGATATCCAGGGGTGGGCGGAATGAGCAGTCTACTTGGTGCCTGCGATCTCCTTGACAGTGTCGACGAAAGCCTCTGGCTGATGCGCGAATCTACCCAGGAAGAGGCCGTCTACGCCTTCGGCGATCTTTTGGAAGAGACCCGGGCCGGCACTGCCGCCGTAGAGGATACGCAAGGACGCATCGGTGCGCCGCTTTGAGTCGTTGACGTATTCCTTGTTGTATCTCCTGCGGATCGCTTTGGTGACCTTGACCACGTATTCGGCCGAGGCGGGTTGCGACTTGCCGATGGCCCAGACGGGTTCGTAGGCAAGGACGACCTCTGCATTGCCGCCGATGGCCTCGAGGGCAGGACGGATCTGGCGCCAGCATTCTTCAGTGACCATGTCGATATCGTCGACGGTGACGTTGTCGATGTCTTTGGGGCGCGATACCTCCCCGATGCAGATGAGCGGGATCATCTGATGGTTCGAAATCGCGGCTGCCTTGTTGGCAACGTCCTCGTCGGTCTCGCCAAAGTAGCGCCTGCGCTCAGCGTGACCTATCTCGACAAAGCGGACACCGACCTGCGAAAGCACCTTGGGCGAGACTTCACCGGTAAAGGCACCAAAATCTTGAGAATGAACATCCTGCGCACCGAGCAGCAAGGCCGACTTGGCCTCGTCGATCTGGCGCTTGGCCGACATGAGCGTGACAAAATCAGGAATAACAAAAATGTCGGTCGGCTTGGCTAGCTTCGACTGAGCCTCAGAAAGCAAGGCGATGGACTGGTCGAGATAGTCTTGCGTCTTTTGCAGGTCGAAGTACATTTTGAACGACACGCCGACGAGCGGGCGCCGCTGGGAGGAAGCGTCGGTCGCCATAATTGCATCCGGTAAATGGCAGCTGTGCAGTTGAGGGGCGGCGGAGATGGGTAAGGTTGATGACAGAAATGATGCCGCGTCTGTGCCTGCTAATATGGACAAGAGAGCCGCCAAGTCGGAAGGACAATCTCGCCGTCCGCTCCCCCACAGTGTTGTTCAGTGAGTGTAAATGTGAACATGCGATGGCGATGTAACAGTGTACTGTATGTGAACGGTAACTAGATGTGACTGAACAGGAAGGATTTCCACGTCGAAACGCTTAGAAGCTTGGTCGGATTTATTACTGTAGCAAGTCGCCGTTAGGCCATCATGCGGCGTATCACGCCAGTTCGCCGAAGGTAATTAATCGTGGGTTTGCGGAGGTGATATTCAAACCTGGGGGTTCATGATTCAATTTGCATATCCTGCTCTAGCTTGGTTTCAATCGACTTCAGCAGGCACAGATTCCAAGTGCCACGGTCACAGTCATAGTGCGCAGCTAAGCAGCTTCTCCGCCACCCGGTCGCTGATTCTGGAAATGTCAAACTGTGACTGCGCTCGGATCAAGTCTGTGGCGACGCACTGCAACCATATATACATCCGTCCACACTAGCACCTTCGCTTTGCCTTCCATCATCCTGGCTCACCACTAACACCGTCACGCTCCCACTGTTTCTTCGTGTTCACATCTAACTTTGGCAAAAATGTCTTCACAAAAGCTCAGGATCGCTTTCGGCTGCGACGAGGCAGGCGTGGACTACAAAAATGCCTTGTTGAAGGATTTCCAGAACGATCCCCGCGTCGAATCGGTGGTCGATGTCGGTGTTGTCTCCAATTCTGATAAGACGGCCTATCCTCATGTTGCCGTCAACGCAGCTCGGAAGGTCGCCAGCGGTGAAGTGGACCGCGCTCTCCTCATCTGTGGTACCGGTCTTGGTGTTGCTATCGCGGCAAACAAGGTGAACGGCATTCGAGCTGTCACTGCGCACGACTCTTACTCGGTCGAGCGTGCCATCCTCTCCAACGACGCACAGGTCCTCTGCATGGGTCAGCGAGTCATCGGCCTCGAGCTCGCCAGGAAGCTCGCCAAGGACTGGCTCGGATACAAGTTCGACCCCAGCTCCGCATCTGCAGAGAAAGTTCAGGCCATCTGCTCCTACGAGGGTGCTGACAAGAACTAGCCCAGCCAGTCGTCCTCCACTCTGTTTGAAGCACTGTCGATCCTGTTCTCATCGTTCTCTATACATCTGCTCGAGCGGTTGCACGCACAGCCGATCCTGACATCCTGCGCGGTCCTTCGCTTCACCGCTAAACTCACACCCTTAACACATTGCTTGTAGCCTTTAACCCTTAGACTTCCTATCAGACCGTTTCCTGTGCCAGCAAAAATGCAAGTGACGCTTGTGCGGTGGCTAGGCTACGCTTCTAAAACATCACGACAGGAATGGATGGGTGACGATAATCTAACACCGCTGGGCATCACGTGAGGGCCCCGCTCACACTCCCACTCCACAAAGCATGCAAAAGTCGAGAATGTGAATTTTGGTTCGCCGTTGGGCGGGAATTTTTTAGGTTGAATGAGAAGACGTGTATGTCAAGGCCATCTTCACCCAAGCTACAACCACCTGGCATCACCGTCCTGCGCAGCGGTTCCTCCCTTCTCAGACATGCCTCGATCTGGCTTCGACCCACAGCGCCATCAGCGCAAGGCGCATAGGCATAACCCGCTCGGAGCTGGCACCTCCCGCTCCAAGAGTGCTACTTCTTCCACGTCGCTATCCAAATCCGCCTCGTTGCATGCCTCACAGCAAAAGCCAGAAACAGCCACGGCTTCCACTCCCAGCGATGATATCGTACCTCTTCTTGCCAACCTGCCAGCTCCCTCTGCTCCCGCTGGAGACGCCATTAACCTTGCCGATAAAGTATGGTCGCTTGCCTCCGTCTCCATGCTGCTGACCGTCAGCTCCACCCAGTCTGCGGTAGAAGTCAAGCAGAACCGGAAGACCCTTCTCGCTCATGACCTTGTCGGTAGGCTCGTCCTCGCTCTGCAAACGCACGCCGAGATCGATGTCAGGAGAGAAGCAAGCGGCGCTCTCCGTAACCTCTGCGTTGATGCTGGTATTGACGTCCGCAACGAGGTCGTCAACAAAGGAGGCGTTGACGCTTGCCTTTCTGCCATGAGGTGGGCCTCCAACGCCCTCGGATTCGACAGCGTTTCGTCCCCGACTGACCCTTCGGTGTCTTTCGTGGACCAGACACCCACAGCTGAGCAGGATCTCGATGCCAAGCGCGCTCTTCTGGCTAAGCCACTCGACAAGATGAACAAGAAGGAGAAGCGCAACGCCACCAAACTCGCCACGCTTCTCGACAGGACACTGGAAGAAATCGTAGGCACTCCTCTCTCTGCAGAAGATGAGCGCAAGCTTTCTCACTCTACTTTCGACTCCGCTACCGGAGCTTCAGGGTCGCAAGCGATGTCCAATGGCGCTCCAAGAGTGGAACCCTTCCTCTCGTTGGATTCTAACACACGCAAAGGTCTGCTTGAGATGTCAGAAAACCTGGCGACCGTAGTCTGGTGCCTATGTGAGTCCGGTGACAAAGCTTTTGCAAAACTGGTCAGCTGGAAGTGGCTGGACGCAGACATGGTAGGCCTCCCAGCGGCCCAGAACGAGGTGCACGGCGAAGCGCTTGCTTCATGGCTGTGTTCTTCCGTTTCGCTTGGCTCGAGAGCAGCGGCCGTACTCTCTACGGTAGCTGCAAATCGGTCACGACCAACGCCTTCGTCATCCGCCCACGACACCATTGCCGTGCTCTCCAACGACGAGCTTTCACTTCTCCTCGACCTCGCTCTCGCGTCCGGTAACGCGCTGTGTGGTCTTACCGACGGCGGCGAGACAAATTTCGTAGACGGTTTCCTGTCTCGTCGCAGCCCAAAACCGGCCAAGAAGGGAGGCAAGCCAGATGCTTCTGTCGCACCAACGCCCCTCGCACACTCACTGGAACAGCAGCCTCCAGGTGCAACACAACGCTTGAAGAACCTACAGCATGCGGTAGCCCTGCTGCAGGCTTGCGTCGAGACCGACCAAACTAGCATTGACAAAGTGAAGCGTTTCGTCCTCTCGCAAACCACAATGCTGGGGGTCCTTTGCTCTGGTGTTCTGCGAAACGTAGCTGCTGCGGTTGACGCCCGCATTGCGCGCTCAGGGCCCGGCAAATCGCGCAAGGCTAAGGACGTTGTTACGTCCTCGCACGTCTTCCTTGCCTCTCCTCTCAAGAAGGACGAAGGCATTTCGCTGAAGAAGTACGAAGAAACCGTCGTCCTGCCTACGTTGACGCGGCTGCTCTCTTCCGTCCAGATCTCCAAGCTCGCCCATGAGCTTGCTGGCCAGGGCGACGTCGCGGAAGCTGCCTCGCTCGAGCTGGCCAAGGATGATGACGAGGCTACGCTGCGTGCCAAGATGCAGACCAAGGCGGAGGAGAAGGCGCAGACACTTATGCTTGCGCTCGAAATCCTAGCCGAGATGGCTGCCAGTCTGGACAGTCGCAAGGGCGATTTGCAGGACGGCGACGAGTGGCTCGAGGATCTGGACGCCGAAGGTGCTGCGGTGGAAGACGACGCCGATATAGACATGGAGACCTTCTCAGAGGAGGGCGACGACACCAAGGCGGAAGATCTCGCAGGCGGGGACGAGGACGATGCAGAGATGGGCGAGACACAGGATACGTTTGCGGAGGCGGTTAAGCGGAACGGCAGCGTGCCGTTTGAGGGCTATGCCCCTACGCTCTCGCAAGTGCTGCTCGGAGCGGGACAGGCAGAATCCGATTCGCTTGCCTTGTGCCTTCTGACGCTATCTCGGCCATTTGAAGCCAGTTTCCCGTCGCTTTCCGGTGGCGCGGCGGGGTCAGGCATCCCGGCCGCGGCGCTTCTGCGGGGTCTCCACTCGCGCTCGCTGTCGGTGCTCAATAATGTCCTGCTACGCCTTTCGTCCTTTGCGCCTCCGCCGCCGTCGCAGCCCGCGACCGAGCCGAAGGAGCAGCGCAAAATTGCAGCGTTTCGCAGCTGGGCGTCCGGCCCAGCGCGCCGGCCTCTGGCGGTGCTCTTCCAGTCGCTGTTTGAGATCGCCAAGGGATGCGCCAGCGTTCCGGCTGTGACGGCGGGGACGGATGCGGTTCAGGACGGTGCCGGGTCTGGGTCGGCGGGTGCGCTGCCCTCGGCGGGACACGCAGGCGCGCTCAGCGGGGGCACCGAGGCGGCGGATGGGATGCAGATGGTCGAGACGTGCATCGGCACCATGTGGTCCATTTCGCGCTGTGTCGAGGGGGATGTGGCGGTGGCGTGGCGCGAGACGGGTGCGGTCTCGGTGACGGAGCCCGGGGCGGTCGAGGGCGAGGTGGTCCAGGCGCTCATGGCCGGATACACGTCCGCGACCGCCGACGGGATGCGCGTCAAGTGCCTCGGCCTGCTCGCCGTACTGGGGCGCTGCCCCACCGTCCACCTAGACCTGAGCCGCACCGTCGGCGCCTTCCTGCTCGAGCGCCTCGAAGCCATCCCCGAGGGCTCCGCCGCCGCTGCCGCCCGCGGCCCAACCTCGCCCGAGTCCATGGTCGCCGCCATCAACGGCCTGATCGACATGTACGCCGACGAAACCAGCGCACACGACCCCCCCTTCCGCACCCACCACTTCCTCCCCCGCCTCCGCCTCACCCTCTTCCGCTCCAAGCTCCTCGCCCGCCAGATCGACAAGCGCAAACACACCTCCCTCCGCGCCGCCGCCGAAGAGGCCATCGACAACCTCCAGAGCTTCATCCAGTACCGCCAGAGCCTCTCACTCTAGCCCCCATATCGCCTCACCCTGTCTCCATATCGCACGCCCTTCCCCGCAATAGATTCTCCAACTCTTGCCGCCTTCTTAGCCTTCCTATTCGATTCACATGCATATCCATACGCGGCATTGTACTAGCATCCCTGAAAGACAGTCATCGGTTAGAAACAGCCATTGATAAACGTAACAGGGAAGCCGGCCTTTAACGCGCATTGATAGTGTAGGGGTATCATGAGTCGTTGCCACTCATCGTCTTTCCGAGACGTGACTACAGATTCGACTCGACCGGGGTTCGAGTCCCCGTCAATGCAAGCTCTCTTTTTTTTGGGCAAGCAAGGCGTTAAGGATGGCGCGGTCTGTAGAAAGCGGGGAAGGGATGAACGAAAATGAGGGGGATGGGTGACGCGGCAGGTGCGATAGTACGTCTACACGGCGGTGTATCCATCGTTACCGTTGCCGCGTGCGGCTGCCTTCTCTGCCTGCGTGTGGGGCCGGGGCGGAGTCAGTCTTGCGTTGGGGCGGCTGAGGCGGCGAGCAGGGACTTACCTTGACACCCGACACGAGGAGGCCGACGCAGGCGAGTGCAGCCAGCGATACGCTAGACAGCGACGCGCGCCAGGCCGCATCCACCACGTGGTCGGCGGGCTTCGTCATCCAGACGCCGACCAGCGTTACAGCGTTGAGCAGCACTGTAACCCCGACCATTACGGATGTTAGCACGCGTCGGTGGCGACAAAAGCGGGAGCGGTGCGGGACGGGAGCACGGCAGGATACGTACCGGACAAAGCTGCGGTGGCCACGACGACGCGGTAGCCCTTCAGCATCCGCTCCCGCCCGCGCAGCACGAGAACCAGGCCGGTGCAGACCAGAGAGGCCACCAAAAACACCAGCCCGACCTGGAACGCATACGAGATCGAGCGCCACGCGACGCAAAAGCTAGAACGTGACCGCGAACAGCACGAAAGCAGAAAGCAGAGAGCAGATTAGATACGGAGCCGGTCTGGTCTGGCCAAGGGGCCGCGGCGCAAGGAGGCAGTCTCACCTTGGATCGTTACTGCAGAGCTGCGGGCCGGGGAAAGGCTCGCATGTCCAATGCAGCTTGACGCGGCGCAAGCGCTGCGCCACTGGCGCGGTGCTAGGCGGTGGTAGAGTGGCAAAGCACCGTCGCGCAAGCGCCCAGCGCTCGGGCTGGCCCGGGTGCCGCGCTGTGCTCGACGTCCATCGCGCGTTGACCAGGCTCGACGCCTGGCCTATACTTGCTACCGCCAGCACGCACAGAGCAGCCGTGTACTGCCAAACCTTCATCGTGGCGTCGTCAGACAAGAGCTGCCGATGGCGCGTATGGTGGAACCGGACGACCTAGCACAAGGGGCCGATGGTTCGAATAAGGAGACGCCAATACCAGCGGACCCGCTCTTCGCCAAGCGGGGCAGACGTATCACTCAGCAAGAGCGATTCATGCGCACGCATGACCATGGCCTCATTTAGCAGCAAGCGTTTTTTCCGATCTACCACGAGACCACCTCAATACTCGTGGCCACCGAAGGCGGTATGCCGATTCGTTCACCACAGCCACAGTCTTTTGGCTAACGAAGCGCCACGCCAAAGACAGCAGCGCGCAACTACCGTAGGGTCTGCTTAAAAGTGTCGTAAGTGGCGTTGAAACGGCAAGCTGGACCCTGAAGCACTCTTAACGAGCACAACCTAACAGTTGGTTCGCTGTAGCCTGCCTGTTCTCACATGACGATGACTTCTGAGAGCTTCATCCGATCTACATGGCTCCTCTGCGACTCACGAGACTGTCCGGCTGCACAGTCTGGGGCCCCTCGGATGTGGTTTGAGACTCTATAGGCAGGTCACCGCTGCTATCAGTTGCATTCAGTGCATCTCAAAGGAGAAACCCTGACGGGGCAGGTGGACCGGGGTAGATGAGAGAGGAGATTGCGTGTCGATAGGTGGTGCATAGGGCGAGGTGGTCAGCAGCAGCCTGGTAGGAAGCGGCGGGCGAGAGGGCGTTGCACTTACGTCCACGACCTCGTAGTCGGCTAGCGTAATGTGATCCTTGTATACTGTGTACCACTTTTTCAGAATGATCTGCAACAAGCGACGGTAGGAAGAGACTAGCTTTGGTCAATGGCACTGGTCGGGCTTACCCTCAGGTACGGGGCTTTTGACTTACCTTTTGGGGAGGCGTCCCAGTCTGCGCGGCGATGAGCTTTTTGAGGTCTCCAATGGTGTCTTCCGGGCTGCACTTGACTCGAACTGTGGTACGCAGGGCATAGTAAGCAAGCGAAGAGAATACAAACATTGTCAAGGGCCGTCAGCGTCCAGACTAGGAATCGCGCGGGGAAGCTGGGCGGGTCCTTTGCGCAGAGTGGCTTGCTTGTCCACATGCACAAGCATTATCGTGCCAACGCAGGCGAATCCAGGGCGCCTCTACTCTGACGAGGAATCGATCTGCTCACCTTTCCTCCCAAGCCTGTCGTTCGCTAGCACTTCCATCATCGGCATTGTCGCAGGGTACCTGTCAAGAGGCCGACCGAGAAAAAGGGATGGTGGTTGAGGTGCAACTTCTATCCTTCCTCCACCTTTGCTTCTGTATGCCGCCAAAAATAAAAAGTGGAAGGTGGGAATCGAACCCACGACCTCAAGATGTTTCTAGGGCGCCGTTCAGGAAGTTTCCAGATACGTTGCAATCTCACGCCAAACCACTAAGCCTCTCCCACTGTACGAAGGTGCACGCTTGTTCCAGACGGCAAGCGCTTGCTTCTATATCCTTTCTGCTTTCTACGCGGATGCTCGATGCAAAGCGTCTATTCTGAGGCGAGATGGTTGGATGTGATGTATTCCAGCATATGTACGCATAGCCTAAACTCAGCCGTATGAGCCTAAACTCAGCCTCGATCCAGTTCAACTTTCTCGCCTCACCGCACCGCTAACAGTAAAGATAAGGACAGGAGCAGCAGCGCAGGTAACGGCATCTTTCAGTCGAAGGAGAACAGCGTCTGCGTGCCCTCTGTACTTTGGCACTACCACCATCTCCTCGTTACTGCCCATTCACCTCTTCACCACAACTGCGCAGTGGGAAAAAGTGTCAGTCAAAATGGTAAGCTCGTGCCCGACGTGGTTGCCGCGGAGAGGCTAGTCAGTGATGCTGACACTGACTGCGGCGTGCACGGCAGACGGAAGCACATCCCCATATCTCTATCGAGTCGACGCCTCACAAGCCACGGCCTCTGTCGTCCAGCCCAATGTCGCCTGACCGCAAGAGTCCCATGCCCCCCTGCTCGGCCTCCACGGTGAGCCCACCGGCAGAGATCGAGGCTACGCTGACCAGGCTCACCGCACACCAAGGCGTACTCGGCTGTCTCGTGCTCTCGAGGAACGACGGTCTAGTCATCCGAAGCGGTGGACAGATGTTCGACCCCTCTGGACCGGGCGCGACAGAAAGGGCCGACGTGCTCAAGAAGGTCGTCAAACTTGTCAAATCCACCGTCACCAACCTGAGCGACGACGTCAAGTCGCTGGATGATACGGTAAGCTTGCTCCTATCCGCTCCACTCGACCCTATTGCAGATTGCTTGTGCTGATCACGGACCCCCACCCTTGTGCTATCTGTATACGGCATGCTAGGACGAACTGGGCTTTCTCCGTATTCGAAGCAAGAAATACGAGATCATGATCACGCCCAACGACAAGTATCTCCTGGTCGTTCTGCAGGTATGTTCCCTACCCTCTTCCTGGTCCTTCCATCCCTGAGCACGCTCGATGTCTAACAGCACACCTTTCGCTTATGGCCATGATAGGATCCCACGGCGTCTGAATAAGTATCATCGCAGACCATCGTCCTGCTGAATGGCTAGTCATCGCCCTTGACTGCCGCCTCCATTGTCGCTTCCAGCGGCCAAGGCATGCCTTAGGTATACCCCTTGTTTTGTCCCTCTGCCGCTCTTGTCTCGTCCTTTGTATTATTCGCTGCATCCAGCTTTGCAATCAACTCTTCCGCTTTCAGACGATGCCGAAAGATCTCTGCATCAGTCAAAAGGAATCTAGCATGGCCATCAGCTATCTGTAGGTCTTTTTATCATCACCGCGATACCTGTACTCCTTACCTTGGCCGTCAAGATGGAGGACGGGGATGTCGTACTGATATCTGCGTCTCCAGTGATGCACGTCCTGCAGCGAGTCGTCGCGGATATTGTATGTTTGCAGCTGAATTGGATGCGAGCGAGCCGCCTTTTGGATTTCGAGCTTCATGACGTCGCAGAGCTGGCAGTCGGTGCCTGTATACAGCATAAGCTGTGCGGGCCGCTGCTTGGCCGCTTGGCGCAGAGCGAGGGCGACCTTCATTGCTTTGCCTCGCTGGATCAAGCGCGGCGAGAGAGATGGTCAACCGCACCTACCCTGTCTGCGAGTCTTACAACCTACTAAATCGCTTCGCAAGCATACATAATCCGGCATCGGGTTTCGGGCAAGTTAGCGCACGACAGCGGCCGACTTTTGGCCAGAGCCAGAACCCCTCCCCCCCCCCCTCCGCAACCATCCTCGGGCCGGCCTCTGCAGGTAGCGACCGTGACCGGCCGTCACATCGGCATCAAAGCATGCCACATCCAGCTGCTGAGCATCCAGCTGATGTATTCCCTTCCCAGCTGGACGAGATGCTCCACCACCACCAGCCGCCTACTTCGACCAACCTGGCCTTAGATTCCTCCCCAGAAGATGCCGCATCTTCAAACATACCAGCGGCGGATAGGAAGCGCAAGAGGTCATTCAGGTCCGGCGATGAGCACAGAAGTGATCACACGTCCAGCCAATCCGCTGGTATTTATGTAGATATACCGGAGCCATCATCGTCCGCCATGGCCGCTTTCCGCGCTGCCCGCCAGCATGACGACTTTTCGTCCCAGGCCTCGCTGCCGGCTTCCCTTTTCCAGCCGCAAAGCACGGACGACAATTCGTCTTCCAGGCTGTCTGCCCTCAAGCCTCTGCCCGTTATACCTGTCCAGGCATTCGAGCCCTTCCTGGATGATACCACGGGTATGGATCTGGATGTCGCCCCCTCCCGGCTTCCGGCCTCTTCTCGCTCTGGTTACAACCGTGAAGGCAGCTCGCCTGTCGAATCTTTTACCCCTACAGACACTGCAGAAGCTTCTCGGGCCTTTCTCCCGCCGTCACATCACCACATGCTCGTCGAAGACGTTCCGCGCATCGGTGGTTGGCTTCTCCCACCTTTAACGGAAGAAAACCGAGCAGCGCCGCCGGACTACAGCTCTCAGCTGGTTCTTAGCCAGATACCCTTCTTGGACGAGACCGAGGAGCTTGATGACGTTTCGCCATGTCGGGTCCATCCTTTCCAGCCTTCTCAAGTGGCGGCTCTGGCGTCTCAGCCGTCGCCGACCCTTGAGAGACAGACTAGAATGCGTGCAGACACCCCTAAAGAGTCAACGCCGACTCGCCACCCGAGCGACCCGAGGCCAGAGCCACCCAGCCAGCTTATACCCTCGCAGCCTCCTGTTCCGTCACCCAGTCTAGTCCTACCGCTTACCGCCGTCGACAACAACGCCAGTGACCTCGGGCCGATAACTGAACCTGTCCATCTCCCCGCTGAGACTTCTGCGGCGGCGGCTCCCACTGTTGCTCAGGACATCACTGATTCGTCAGGTTCGGCCTCGTCGCTGGGCTGGCCCGCGCTTCCCCGACGGGAGATCATCGAATTGGTCCATCGATCCCCCCATATTCCTGCCTTTCTCAAGGAAGAGGTGGAGCGCTTCATCGTTCGGTCCAAACGTGCCACATCCATGTCGCAGGGTTCGGGGACGCAGTCCCAACAGCACCCTCCATCGCGTAGGCCGAACTCACAGCTCCAGTCCCCGTCGCAAGTTCTGTCAGACTCTCAGTCCAAATCGCGCTCCAACGACGACTCGGAGACTCAGGAGGACAACTACCTCCGCACTAAAAAGCTGTGGTGCATGGATCTGCTCATCACTTCTGCAGACACCCACCCGACAGGGCTGCGAGGAGTGGCCGGTGAGCTCGTCCAACGTATGACGCAAAGCCAGCCCTCTGGCTCCGGTCAGGCCAGAGCCATCGTGCTGTTGGTCGACACGCTCAGATCCACCTTTGATGTGCAGGAGCTCGAGGATAACCTGGCGGAGATCCTGCGCAAGGATCGCCGGTACAGCGCCTGGTACGACTGCAATGGCAGGAAGTGGGGTTTGCAAAGAGATCCACCGGCGCCAACGGCTGCCGCTGCCGAAGCCGAACGGCAGGAGGAGGCGGAAGCGGACACTGTGCGACTGCGTGTCAAGCTGGAGCAGGTGCAAAAGGAGCTGGAGCAGGTGGTGGAGCAGAAGTCGGCGGCGGAGAAGGAGCGCGATGAGGTGCGCGAGCAGCATGACTTTGTACGTACACTGTACGACCGGGCGTCTGCCTCTGCGAGCGCTGCGCAGGCGGAGGCGAGCGCGGCGAGGGCGCGCGTCGAGCTGCTCGAGAGACAGCTGGACGAGGGTCTGGAGCTGCACCACGCGATGACCGAGACGGCGGTGAGCCGGTGGAAGAAGGAGGTGCAGGCGGTGCGTCGGCAGCTCGACTTTCTGCAGCAGCAGGCCGAGGCGAGCGACGGTGACGAGGTGCGGCGAAAAGCGGCGCTGTGGGATGCATACCAGCAGCAAGAACGCGACCACGAGCGCGCGCGCCAGGAGCGCATCGCTGCGAACGAAGCCAAGCGGCGCCACATGCACCACACCCTCGACGGCGCGCAAGGTGCCGACGGGCTGGGGCCGTTCAGTGGGCCGTTGAGCCGGGCGGAAGCGGAGGCTGTGGCAGGTCAGGACGCCGGCATGTACGACGCTGCCGCCCGCGGAGCCAGTCCTGCTGATGAGATGGATGAGCTGGCCGCGCTGGCGCGCGAGGCCGCCGAAGCCGGCGACGGGGCGCTTGACCTCTCGCCGCCCGAATCCGACGGCGGAGAGACGCGCCGGCCGCGCCGCGCGCGGCGTGCCGCAGCGTCCCCCTCTGCATCGGGCGCAAGCCACCGGCCGCCAGCCACGGCCGAGGCGGCGGCACTCCAGGTGGCCGCCGCCAACCTGGCCACCGCCAACGCACTGGAGGACTCGCGACAGGACCTGGAGGACCAGTTCGCAGCATTCGCGCCCCACGCCGGCCCCACACTGGACTCGCTGCACCCGGCCGCCCCGTCGTCCGTCCCCTCGTCGCCAAGAATCATGCTCGACACCTCGTCGCTCCCCTCGCAGCACATGGCGCCCGAGGAAATGCTCGACCCCGTCTCGCCCTCCTTCGCCGAGCTCGGCCAGTGGACCTCCCTCCCCCCCCTCCCCCCGCCCTACCCGTCCCAGTCGCTCCTCGAAAGCAGCTCCACCAACGCCACCCACGACCCCAACACCGACGAGTCCAGCTTTCAACCCTACACACAGCCATGACCCCACCAGCTCGCGCGGCAGGGATGCCAGCAGCCTACACAATCGCTTCCGTTTTCGCCGTCACGCCCGCCAAGCACGAGGAATTGTGTATGTTGTACAATTAGATGATCCTAGCTCGAGGCTTGACCGCATCAGTCTCTACTACAATGTCTTGGCTCAAGTGTCTTTTAAAGTCGATGTGGTATGGGTGGGAGTATGCTGCGTGTTGCCGCGTGGGAATTAGCGACCCTTGCCAGCGAGATCGGTCGGCGGAAGGGGCGATTATTTGCTGCTGCTCTTTTCCCTTTGCTGTTTGAAGTCGGCGATCCACTTCTGCTCAGCCTGGCCTTTGGGGAGGACGACGAGGGAGAGAATGCCGTCGCGCATGACCAAGCCGTCCCTGTCCTTGATCTTGTCGGCGCCGGCGGGGGCGTCCTGGAAGGCCTGGTCGATGACCTGGCGGAGCGAGAGCTTCTTGCCGATCTTGAGCAGGCGCTGTTTCTTGGTGGTTGCATAGACCTGCAGATTGGACGCGTAGTACTCGGCCTGGGCGTCCCAGGGCAGCGAGCCCCGCGCCGTGTCGGGGAACATGGTCTCAATATACGTCCCAACGGGAGTGTCTTCGTGATAGTCCGAGACGAAATCGGACTGGGCATGCTGTGGATACATGAAAAAGACGGGGAAGACGACAGGCGTGCGGATAAAGTCCGGCGCTGTCCAACGGATGCTGGAACCTACCAGAGGAATGTCGGCCGATGAGGACGGTGGGAGAGACTGGCTATCGAAGTGCGCCGGGCTCGGGTTGTCGGGCGGGCGTGGTGTGGTTTCGAGCCAGAGGCCGCGAACAATAAGCGCCTGCTTGAGTGCATGCTCGAGCTCCTTCTTGCGACGCTGCTGCTCTTGTTTCTTAGTCTCGGCGTCCTGGATTTGCTGTAGCCTAGCTTCTGCTTTCTGTCGGAGGTTCTTCATGGCCTGGTTGCTGTCGTTCAGACCAATGCCATGGTCGCAGCAGTCGATCGCTTCCACGCATTTGTCAAGCGCCAAGAGCGCCCGGGCTGCGCGGTAGAAGGCCTTGTCATTCTTCGGGTTGTAGCCCAACGCGGCCGACGTGTCCCGTAGGCAGCTGCCGTAGTTCTGCAGTTCCAGATGGCAGGCAGCGCGGTTAGCATGCAACGTTTCCAGCAGCTTGGTATCGGTCGGGTTGGCATCGATCGCCTGCGTATAGAAGCCTAGCGCTTCGCGGTAGCGCCTGGAAGTAAAGTAGTCATTCCCTTGCGACTTGAAGTTGGCCGCCACCTCGTTGGGATCGCCGTCGAAAGCCAGCGCTTGCAATGCTTCCAGTGCTTCTTGGCTGGCCGAGTCTGCACCATCGGCGGGGAGGTCTTTCATGAAAAGGGGGACGGACTCCCACGTCTTGAGCGTCTCGTCGATATTGCGCTCGCCAGGATGTCCATATGAGAAACCGGAACTGGGCTTGGACGTCGAAGTAGAGGCCGGAGCGCCACCCGAGGTTCCGGCCTTGTCGCCATCGGCTATGGGCTCAATCACAGCCATCTTAGCGGGGATCCTTCCTTGGAGCAAGTGGCACAATGATAACAGCTTGTGGTCAACGCTAGCTAGCAAGTGTGGAGGATTTGGAGTGAACGCACAAAAATTCCAATTAGTCCTCACGGCTGGATTAAAGCTTCTCGCTGCGAATGCCGTGTCCCGAAGGCTCTCATGATTCACTACTCACTGACTGAGTCGAAGTCAGTACGTGTTTGTGACGCATGCTTGGTGATGATTACAGATGATTGTGGTAGTGTACATACACAACGTGAAAAGATAGATCTGTAAAATCTACAACAGGGCATAAGCAGAAGAGCTGCTTACGTGTCTCAACAGAGGTTTTATCCACTCAGAATGCTTAGCGTCCTGCTTGCTTTGGAACAGCCGATCTGTCGACCTGCTGTTGCGCACATGCAGGCGCTCTGCCTCACAATCTGGCTTTCGCTTAGAACAGATAGCATTCGTCGCGCGCACTATAATTACATGATCGTGGGAGTTTTGCAGACGGCTCCTAGCCGTTGGAGCGGTCGGTTTGAGCGTTCACGACGGCCTTCGGCGATGATCCGATAAAAGAAGTCTTGCCGCGGGTCGAGTGCCGTCTTGTCAGTGTGATTGAGGTGCTGTCTTGTTGTAGCGGTTGAGGTGCATGGCGGTTGAGATGCGCAGTGCTAGAGGTGCAGTGTGGCTGAGATGCTGCGCGGTTGAGAAACTGTTGGAGTGGTGAAGTGGTGCTTACTTGGGCTATCGGCAGTGCTCCGAACGAAAGAAGCCTTGATACGAGTGAAGCGCCGTCTTGCTGGTGTGGTTGAAGCGCTGTTGGAGCGGTGCAGTTGAGTCGTTACCTTGACGTCTGTGTTGCTGGCTCGCCCGCGGTTGGGCTGCTGTTGTCAACGTTGCTTGAAGCAGCGAGCGTTGAGGCAGTCTTGATGCCTGTCGAAGAAATATAAAGAGAGGGGTTAGTACGGCCCATCGCTTCGTCCATCAGTCACCTTGATTGTACATTTCCATCCCTGCCAGCATAAAGATGCCATCCAAAAGGAGTGGTCACGGAAAGACATCGGCCAGCAAGCGTGGAAGGCCTAGCCAGGCCAAAAGGAACAAGGTCGGGCCCCAACAGCAGGAAAGCACCCAAACGCACTTACCAGGAGAGAATGGCGAGACTTCGGCTGTCGAGGATGGCGCAGCCAACGAGGGGACCAGTGGTTTGGGGACCGAGGAAGAGGTGAACGGCGCCCTGCCTCAGCCACCCAATGCAGGCGACACTGACCAGAATGTCCATAGCATTGCAGTAGGGGAGGGTAGCTGGCAAGCGGTCGGCCTTGATCAAGGTCCAGACCAAGGAGAGCCGACACCATCGGAGGCAACGGAGAGGGGTCAGTAAAGTACAGGACTTCAATGCGAAACAACACTTACAATGCTTGACCTCCTTTGATACAGAGCTCGCCGTTGTTGAAGAGAGATGGCGAAGAGAGGTCGAAGAGATGAGAGCCGTCAGCCACAGAGCTGACGAAAGGCTGAACACAGCGGAAAGCAGGATCGGCGAGCTGGAGGCCGAAATGGCCACACTTCGCCAGTCTGCTGCTCAGGGCGCGCTTGATCCATCCGCCGAGACTGAGCAGCAGCGCATGCAACGACAACGGGGTATGGTAAGAAGAGGAGGGGGTAGAAAGCCACTTACCAAATTGCAGCATCCATTCATCATGTACTTGCGAGCTGCCATGGGCATTGGCAAGACAGATGCGTACCCCGACTTCGAGTATCCACCACCAGTAGACGAGAGAGGTAGGCCGCTAGTGCGGATCAATTGGATCGCCCGACGATCTTCAAACGCCAACTTACAGGCTGTAAGGCAGGTTCTGGGCACCATGAGGGCCAATCCGCAGCACCGAGCGATGCTGGAGGAGTTCTCGGAGCAAGACGCCGAACAGATTTGTCTCGACTCTGTGCACCGACTGCGTTACACCCGTAACCAGCAGCAGCGCTTGTCCGCAACAGAGCAGCAACAACGAGCAAAGAGTAAGCGAAAAGGTCAGCGCAAGAGGCAAAAGGGTGCAGACAGAAGCAAGACATGGAATGCACTTACAGATCTCAAGGCGCAGTACGGAGCTGGCGAGATTGGCTGCAGCGGTAACGTGAGCTCAGACGATACCATCGAGGATACGAGCGGGGACGAAGGCACATCGACTTACCAGCGAGGACGGCTGACAATCCCCTGCTGGAGATCCCGAGAACTTGAGGACTTGCTGCGGCTGGTTGACAAGGAGCGAAAGCGAAAAGGCAAAGCGTCAGAAAAGCAGTACAGAGTACTTGAGCATCCCCAAGTCTCTTACCTTCCTGACACCGGAAGCGTTACACCACTTCCAGATGGGCTGTATCGGTGGATGGTCAGAAGAGGTTTCGCTCGTCAGTTTCCAGACGCCGTTGCTCACGTCAGGAAGAACGTACTTACAGATGCAACAAGGGCAGCTGGCATTGTCACATATGCGGACCAGTGGGGTCAGGAGCCCCCTTACCCAGTCCGGCACCGCGAGGAGAGTCTTGACGGTCCAGCATCCAGCCACCCAGGGTCCAGCCGTCGTTCTTCAAGGCCTGATGCGAACAGGTCCGAAATCGCGGGCCCTAGCGCCCTCCAGCCTGTCCGGCACCAAGAGGAGAGTCTTGAAGGTCCAGCATCCAGCCGTCCAGTATCCGGCCGTCGTTCTTCAAGGCATGACGCGAACAGTTTCGAAATCGCGGGTCCTAGCACCCTCCAGTCTCAAAGCACATCTGCTTCGAGACACGAAACAAGCCTCACTTACCTCCTGAATCGCCTTGATGGTGGCGGCCCGGGGTCTGCTGATGTTCTTGGAGCCTCTGATTGATGTTCTTGCGGTTGGGAGAGGAGGGCGCGTTTGGAAGATGGTGGTGGGATGATTAGAGCGTGACGCGAACGGGCTGAGACTTAATCAAATCGACTCAGCCTCGCGCACACGTGCATTGACCATGCCCAGTACCTCGCTCACTCGCCCGACAAATTCCAAGATAAAGAGTGCTCGGCATCGTCCGGGCCGGTTGACGAAATGGGCCGGAACAACAGATATGATGGTAGTGCTTTGGTTTCCTCGCTGATTCAGTCTCTGTACGGTATGCTACTTCGCATTCAGTGTATATACATTTCAATGAATCATACAAGCTTCAATCCAAAGAACTCGCCCCTTTGAGTGCGAAAGGGAACAACTATCAGTTGGAGGCGGAGTGCACTGAGTGGTAGGACCTCGGCGTGATCATCGGCAATAGGTTTGGAGAATAGGATGTTGAGACTGTCGAAGCGAGAAGCACAAGGGTGATTTGGACCGAGGACTTGTTCTTTCGGCACTAAACTGAAGACCTTGACATGGACGAAGATGGACTTTGGCCCCTCGCCAACAACAGAAGCGTAGTACGGGGGTAGCTGAAAGATCCAGACAATCTGCACCGCCGCCACCCTGTTCGACTCCATGACTGCAATCCTCCACGCATTCCCTTCGTGATACCTCTCTTTCCCGCCCGTTGATACAATTCTTGCTGGTGATGGATAGCGGTTGATCGTCATTGCGCGAAAATGTGTGGCGACCTTTGCAATGGCAACATCACCGCTTTCCATGCTCCGATCAAGCTCTGCTCTGTACCTACCAGTTATCCTTGGTCCATGTGTGTTGAGATACTCCAACAGTAATGCCAATGTCTCTTCTTCCATCTCAGTTTTGGCTGATCGCGTGAAAGAAGTCGTACCCTCATCTTTGTTTGGTCCTTCGATGGCTCGAAGCAGGGCAGCACAGAAGTCGCCTGGTGTGTCTTGCAGTATCCTTTGCACCTCTGACCGATATGCGGCCTTGCGCATGATAGTGGTTTCCAGTACGCCGCCCTTCTGACCGTTGGTTCTGATACGGCCGAGCTTACCAATGTATCTCTCGAAAGGCAGACAGGAGAAGTTCCTCGCTATGGGCAGTGTTGCAGGTGCCAGGCGACGTCAGCATCATCTACGAGATTTCACTTGCCAGTGCATGTGCAGCAGTGGGAATGGACTTACGGGCTCCATATCGCTTGATGAACTCGGGCAAGTGTTCCATGAGGTGGCTGTTGAAGGTGAGCCAGCCCGGGCCGAGTAAGTTGGCTTGCGCTCGGTTGAAGTCCTTGACCAGTTGTGCTAGCAGCTCAACGTTCTCTTCTTGGAGCTCTCCTTCGACCATCTCCACAATGACGCAGAGGAGCATAGCCGATTCGTAGACGTCCTCCACCGGCTTTGATCCCTGCATGACATGCCTTGTTTGACTGTGCTGTGGGGGGTCAAACGTCAGCGTCCGGCTGTGTCCGCCTGTGAGAGCATCGGACCATATCTCCGTGAGCACGAATGGCAGTATTCCCCGGAAGAGCGTAGTCCATTCTTCGGCCGTCGGTAGGCCTCCACCGGGATCTCCAATCCTGTTGTCTGGACGCTTGAGTTTGGAAGGGATCTTGGCTGCTTGTATGATGGCCTGCGCACGTCCGAGGCGACCCCCGATGTCAGTGCAGGACTTGACCAGAAATGTATGCCAGAATCGTTTGCAGAGGCCGAGACTGAGGGCGTGCATGGGGTCTGGAGGGCACGAGCGGACAGCCTTGAAGTACGAGAGCTCCTCTAGGACAGAGTAGTGAGACCCTGCCGCCGTATCTTGTGTTGCTTGAGTTGAAGGCGTTGGCGCTACCTCTTCCTGGTCGTCATCGGTGTCGTCTGCAAGCTCCAGCAGCTCTGGCGGCATCCCCAAGGCCGAAGCTTGCATGCTGCAATATGCGCAGATCAAGCCGGTGGTCCTGATGCCCGAGAAACCAGCAACCTTGGCTCGTGCTGGACTGTCGGCCACGAGCATGTTGAGCCTCGCCTTCACAAGTCGTCCTGTACCTCAGCAGCCGATATACAATTTCCTCTGTTCAGGAGTGTGCCCTTCAATACAAGCATCTTCGTCACTTACCATTGGGATAGCGTGCTGTTGGTAGTCGTACACCTTCGCTGTCAAGGAGCTTCAGCTCGTCAATGACAAGACGAAGGTAGTTCTGGAGTTTGTCCTTCGCCTGTTCTTTAGGACCAGGAAGCAATCCCACCAGATGCGTACCCATGCCTGAGCGTTCGAGGGTCGTCATACGGGCCGGAAGATTGTCGATGCGCATGAGGACCGAGCCTGTTGAATGCCACCCGTTATACTTCCCCTTGAACGGCCCAAACCAGTCCACCGACAGTGTGATCTTGAGGTTGATGCTGCTGTCGCCATCAACAAAGGCGGGGTGGCCGTGTGTGCACTTCTCGTTGCATTCAGCATGGTCACAGTCTTCCCGCCACCCACTCCCACTCCAGAGAGTGTCGTACCACTCGCTTCTTCGCCGTCCAGTCTCGGCTGTACCATTTCGCCACTCGTCTAAGGCATCTTCATACCTAGAATTGGACAAGACACTCCGAAAGATGGTTTCCAAGGTCCTATGCGGGTATGTTTGTATGGCCCTGCCGTTCTTGTAAAGGTCATGGCCGCAGTTGCAGGTGTGGCGGGTGTTCCTTCGTGCTCCTTTTCCATTCCAGGCGAAGAGCTCGGAGCAGCGTGGACACACAATATAGCGGTCGAAAGCATCATTGATGCCAAGCTGCCTGCAAACGCTAGGTAGACTTACAAGCATATCATGTTCGGCCGTGTCCATCAAAGCTGTTGGCAGCAACGAGGCCACAAACATCCGAAGACAGTTCAAGAGCAGGGGAATGGTTTGAGCAGTTATATCATGGAAAGCATACAGGAACATGACCAGTATGTACAGCTTCTGTTTCCAGGTCGGCTCACTACCGCTGGGCTGTGTTGATGACTGTGTCGGCGGTGCTGCCGAGACGATGCTTTCCTCAATGATGTGCTGGATGTCGATGCTGCAATCGCCGTCATCATCCCGCCCAGCCTCTCTGTCGTCTCCTTCGTCGTGATCAGAGCTATCCTCATCCTGACAATCTCCCTCCTCGTCAAGAAACCCTGCATCCGGCTCAGGCAAAGGTGTTGGTGACCAGACCTGACTGGCCGGTTCAGAGAATAACTGCTGCGCCGGCCCGTTATCGCTCGAACAGGCGTAGCAGTCATTGGGCGGTTCGCCATCCTCAACCTCTGGTTCTTGTATGGCACTGCATTGCGAGACGTATAATGAATATTCTTCCCTGGCGGCGTTGATCCTCTCCGCCACCGTCACCCTCGCTTTCTTTCTTGTGGCGTTTGCTGGATTGCTCTGCTCTGCTCTAGTCTTATCGCGGCGAGCGTGCCAGTGCCACTCAGTATAACCTATGTGCCTCCTTCCCTCAATGTTCAAGGAGCAGTCACTGCATCGGCATTCCCTCAGATACTTGCTCATGATATGTAAGATATGTATTGATATAGTGTGGTGTATGTACTGAACAACTCTCGTGCAATCGCTGGACCATTGCAGCCTGCTGCGGTTCACGCAAAGAAAGCTAAGTTCCACCGCCACCTCACCAATCGCGCTGTCTGCTCCAAGCTATGCAGGTGCACAGCAGGAGGTACATTCTGCCAAATCTGCAACAGGGACCATGCAGACCATCTGCATATATGGTAACGTCAAGCAGGTGTTGAGCAGATCACCCGATCCAAGGTCATCTTGCAAATACTACAACAGAACCCCCGATCTGTACGATTATTCGGACAGGTCCTGCACAGAACGCCTGTGTTTGCTCCTGTGCAAATTTCCAGCAGGGTAGGCTTTACGTTGTGATACAACGGATCGGCATGGTTGGCATGGTTGGCGGCTACTGAGATGGGGTCGACTATGCTCAGATGCTAGCCTCGCTGTTTGGGCATGGGGACGAAGGCGTCGAGCGGGGATTTTGCCATCTCGCGGCGGGCCCTTTCCTTTTCTGCGTCTTGGCTGTCTAGACCAGCTCTTTTCGCCGCCCTGCGCTCCATAGCCTGTTGAAGGGACGAGGTGTCCGTAGAGGTAGGTGCTTGTTGTTCGTCGGCGGGCAGGTGACCTTTTGATGCCAGTCTCGCTCGGCTGGCAGCCCACACGTCATCATCCGGCTGTCTAACCTGCTGCAAAGGTTGTCCCGGCGGTTGCTCTTCGTAGAGGATGCGCGACGAAACCTGATCCTCGGTCTCACGGTCTGATACGGCAGATGTTGGTAGGCCGGTTGGGGAAGTGCTCTCAACGAGCCTCTGTGCATGCATTTTGGCGTCCGAATGGTCCTGCAACCTGGCCTGCTGCTCGCGCTCTTGGCGCTGCTGATCCTCCAGCGCCAGTTGCGCGGCATTGGCTTGAACCCGAAGTATGCGTTCCCGGTCGCGAGCAAGCTCTTCTATCGAAGGTGCCTCCCTCCTCGTATGTCGCAGCCACATGTTCCACTGCACAGGTATCGAGCGTTGATCATAGTCGCCAAGTTCCCTCTTCTCCCTCCACTGGATCGACCTTCGAGTGTGGCGCGGATCTAACGATCCGGAAAGCGAGGGCAACTCCAAGTACGAGTTACCCGCCAGATCTTCCCCAACAATGTATCTCGCCTTGCCTATGCGCAGTAGCCTTGCCGCCTTTCTGAAGAAACTCATCTTGCTAGGGACGGGTACTCATAGTACCAGCTAGTATGACTAGCTCTTAGATAGGATGATCAACTGGCGCTGCCCGAGACAAAGCGTTGAATCACCTAAACCCGCCATTATGAATTCCACATCTCAGCTCAGCCTCACAGCACAGCTGAGTGGCAACAAAACTGCTAGAAGCCACGGTCAAGTGACGATGTTAGGTCTGCAAATCGAAAGTGTGAGTGTTGTTCTGCCGCGTGATCGGGGTGCGAGCGTAGAGGGAAACTACATGCGAAACGTTTGGAGTTGGGTGTTGTTCTAAAGGCGCTGTTGTAAATAATTATGAATGTGAGTGGAGTAAGCAAGAAAAGTCACAGATCGACACACGAATTTTGGTGATTTACTATGACTACCTTTGTTCGAAAGCAGAGCAAGACTTTCCTTCTGAATTATCATCCGTGCACGGCGACTCCTCAGCCCATACCAACCTCTTTCTTCTCCAAAGCGTCGCCACCTTTACCTCTGCTCCTGCTGTGGTCATCCTTCGACTTATTCCTCTGATCGGCCTTGGCAAGTAATTGGTCATGGCGGCTACAACACCGTCGCAGGAGCATCTGCAGCTTGTCTGTAATCTTCTGGCACAGACACTTGACCCTTCGCAACGCAAGCAAGCAGAACAACAGCTCCTCCAGGCCCAGGCGCACGAAGGCTTCCTGCAAATCCTCATCGCCGTCATCCAGAACGGCGTACTTCAGAGCACCGATGCTGTTCGTCTTTCTGCTGCCATCAAGCTCAAGAATCTCTGTAAGACCGCATGGGATGAGCAAGCCGCCGAAGAGTCAGGCGTGCAGTCCATCATCCCCCTGAACGACAAACTCTTCCTCAAGCAGAACGTCATCCCTCTTCTCGTCTCTATATCCACCTCGGCAGATGGTAGACCGCCTGCTCCGACCAATGTCCGATCTCAGCTCGAAGAGGCCATAGCCATCGTTTCCGAAAAAGACTTCCCCCACGACTGGTCAAATTTAATGGACGATTTGGTGCCCAAACTTGTGTCGGACGATGACCAGCTTATCCTGGGTATCCTCAGAACTGCTCACACCATCTTCTACAGATGGCGATCTGCCTTCCGAACCGACGCTCTCTACAGCGAAATCAACTATGTCCTCGGAACCTTTGCCCTCCCTCATCTTGACTTGCTCAAACGGACAGACCAGAAACTCCTCGACCCCACCACGCCCGCCGCATCTTTGCCAGTTTTGGGCGACATAATGACCATGGCTCTTCAAGTGTTCTACGATCTCTCCTCACAAGATCTACCGCCTCAGATCGAAGACAACATGGGCCCTATCACCGAAATACTGGCTAGATGGATCTCCCAAGGTCGACCTGAACTCGATTCCGACCCGGACGAGCCTTGTCCCTTACAAGAGATCAGGAGCAGCATTTGCGAGATTGCCGAATTGTACGCCAAGCGATATCTCGACGCCTTTCCGCAGCTCCCCACCTTCGTGCAGGCTATCTGGGAGATGCTCGGCACCTGTACACTTTCCGAAAAGTACGACAATCTCGTCTCCAAAGCTGTTGGCTTTCTCTCTACCGTTGTACGTATGGGCAGCTCTCGTGAGATGTTCCAATCGACCGAAACTCTCGAGCAGCTATGCAGCGCCATCATTCTTCCCAACATCGCTATTCGCGAAGCAGATGAAGAACTGTTCGAAGACAACCCAATTGAGTACATTAGAAGAGACCTCGAGACTTCTATGGAAGCCGACACCCGTAGAAAAGCTGCCTCAGAGTTCTGCAGAGCGCTAATGGAGCTTTTCTCTGCAGAAGTCACCTCCATCGTGTCGCGCTATATCATGCAGTACTTGGAGCAATACCGTGCCGACCCGGCTGCCAACTGGAAGCAGAAAGATACTGCCATCTATCTTCTCACGTCCATCGCTTCCAAATCATCCACTGCCCAGCACGGTGTCACCTCTACCAACAATCTGGTAGACGTTGTACAATTTTTCTCGGACAACGTCTTCGCCGACTTGCAGGCTAGCTCAGATGATTCTCCAAGTCCCATTCTGCAGGTTGACGCAATCAAGTATCTGCACACATTCCGAAATCAGCTGACCAAGGAACAGCTACTGTCTGTCCTTCCGCTCCTGGTCCAGCACTTGGAGTCCTCGCAATACGTCACCTGCTCCTATGCCTCTATCACCATTGAGAGGGTCTTGGCGTTGAAGCGCGATGGAAAACTACTCTTCTCACCTGAGGATGTTCAGCCATTTGCTGAAAATATCCTCATGGCCCTATTCCGCAATATCGAGCGAGGCACGACGCCAGAGAAGCTGGCCGAGAATGACTATCTGATAAAGTGTATGATGCGGATGCTCGCCACCGTCAGAGAGTCCATAGCTTCAGCCCACGCCACGCTGTTGGATCATCTCGCCGGCATCCTAACCGAAGTCTCCAAGAACCCGTCCAACCCGCGGTTCTCTCAATACCTCTTCGAAAGCATTTCGGCTTTGATCCGCTTCACTGCTTCTGCTCAGCCTTCGGCGCTCTCCACTTTCGAGGCGAAGCTCTTCCCTCCCTTCACCTGGATCCTCCAAAACGATGTCGCCGAGTTCCAGCCTTACGTTTTCCAGATCTTGGCTCAAATGCTCGAGCTGCACGCCGGAACAGGCCTTCCGCAGGAGTACAGCTCGCTCTTGCCTCCCATCCTTATGCCGGCATGCTGGGAGAACCGTGGCAATGTGCCGGCATTGGTCCGCCTTGTGCGAGCCTTCCTCTTGAAGGACGGACCGCGCATTGTTGCTCAGGGCCAGCTGCAAGCCATGCTAGGTATCTATCAAAAGCTCATCTCGTCTCGCGTAAACGAAGGCTTCGGGCTAGAACTTCTCGAGACCATCTTTGCAGCCGTCCCTGCTGAGGGGCTTGAGCAGTACAGACGGGCGGTCTTGACTCTGCTCCTTACGCGGCTCCAGACCAGCAAAACTGACAAACTGGTGAAGGGCCTGATTCATTTGGTCGGATATATCTCATTGACATCGAAAGGCCCCGACTACGTAGTGGAGATGTTCGAAGCTGTACAGCCCGGACTGTTTTCTCAGATTGCCCAGGGCGTGATCGCACCCGATCTGCCTAATGTGATCGAGAGGCAACGCAGGTTGGTCTCGGTCGGCTTTGGAAAACTCATCCTGGAATCTACTAAACTGCGCGAGCCGATGAATATGGCAGCTCTGCCGGTACTCTTGTCGTCGCAGTTGAAGCTGCTACAGACACCTAGCTCGGCGACGCAAACGCAGGATGAGGACTTGCTATATGCAGATGAAGACAACACCGCTGCCACCTCGTTCCAGTCCTCCTTCTCGCGCCTAGCGGCCTCGGAGAACAAGCGCGAGGACCTGACGCAGCACCTGCTTGCCTCGACCCCGAACCATGATCCCACGATCTGGTTCGCTCACTCGCTCGCGGCGTTTAAGATGCAGATCGGAGAGCAGCAGTTTAACCAGCTCTGGGCATCGGTCAGCGACGAGCTCCGCCAAGGCTGGGTCCGCACGCTTGCGTCCCTGGGCATCTCCATGTGAACGCATGCATGTTACCTCGACTGTCCGCCTTGCTCTTCTAGGCCTTTCTGTACTTGGCTAGGCGACGGCATGTACCGTACGCGCGTGAAGGTGTATGACCTGCAACATGCACTCCCCCGTCCGTGCGAGCCTTCAGGGCGCAGTGACACTTCGAGTCTATGCTGGACCACGTGAAATCAGAAGGGGCCTCTGTTGCCTTCGAAAGGTGCGCCTTGTGCGCCGCTGCCCTTTTCAAAGACCAGCATACAGGCAGTGTTAGCAAAAGCGGCGAAGTAACTAGCTGCTGAGAGGGAGCGGAGGAATCGAAGCAATAATCATATCTCTTCGTCATCCATGAACTAACCGCGCAACCTTTTTGTAGCGCCTTACTACGTCAGCCCCAGGATTGCAGTCTCAGATCACACTGGTTCGCGGATCATTACATTGATACAATACAGATGGTTCACACAACGCGAAGATGAATGAGGGGTATAGTTTGGGTCGGCATACGTCGCCTACTGCAAAGACCACTGCTGCGGAGTTGAGGGGACTGACTCCAGGTCCAAGGCCATAAGGTGTTGGTCGTCTACAGCGAATTGGGTGAAAAAGTCATCCTCTTCTGAAACGTCGCCCGCTGCGTCCAGGGATGCGTCTACGCCGTTGATGCGAGGGTGTTCATCCCGCAAGCCTCGAGGGAGACGCGACAGTGCATGCTTGGCCACAGAAGAGGCAGGAAGACTGTGAACAGCTTTTGCGGGTGTGATGACATACCTGAGCTGTCGGACTTCGGCACTCCTCGCCGTGGTTGCAGACATCCGGGCATCGAGCGGATCCAACATTCCGGGTCCGAAAGGGTTGAAGACCACCACAGCCTTTCGAACCGTCAACTTGACTTCCTTGCTCGAGATTTCCGATTGCGCTAAGGCGACACGACCTCTGGTCTTACACAAGAAAAGCCTGGCATTAATCATGTTGCTCCAGTTGTGGCCCAGTTGGGCTGTTCTCGGATTCAAGACGTACAGAGGGAAGCCGGTACCCTCTGCATCGGAGCCTGTATTCATGCTAATGGTCTCTGCTAGTGTACGAGGGACCGAAGCGAGCAGGCCGCTAGAGTACGCCGACTGGCCAGCACAGCTTAAGGAAGCTGGAACGTCAGGCAATATTCGTGTGTCCAATTCGCGCGCTACAGCCGAGTCAAGTGTGGTGCCTTGTTGGGCTCGGTCGTGATCCGAGCGATACGCTCGGATACGATGCGCAGTATCAAAGACGAACTGGCGAGCAATGTCCTTGTCGACACCAAAGGCGTCGCTGACATGATTAAGCACCACAACAGCCCTCCCCGCCGGGTTTTCGCCAAGGTTGCAGGCATTGCCTGGTAAGACACATGCTGGTCGTTGAAGATTGGGAAGACTAAGCCGTTTGAGGGAATCGGCAACCTCAAATAGCATCCTCGATCTTTGCATCAGGGAGTCAATGTCGGATGCCACCGGGTCATCTTGAAACAAGGGGGGCAGACTATCGATGACAATAAGTCCGATGGGCGCTTGTAGGCTAGCCTTGCTTGCAAGCTCTCGGCTGTCATCCAGTCGGCCGATCCTTGCTATTAGAGCAGGAACGCTATATTTAAGGACATGCTCGAGAGCTTCAATGTCCGCAACGCAAGCAATATGAATATTCGCTAAGATCTGTGCTTGCCCCAGATGCACCGCCAACTCTTCCAGGTCTCGTAATGACTGCGCCGTTATTATGGAATCGGGACCGAAAGAAGCATAACAGTAGCGAAATCGCTCACGAATTGCATGGTCTCCGAATTCTAACGCCCTTTGGACGATAGTGTGAGCTCCTCTCTCACCGTCAGAGGTGATGAAGCTCGTCCCAGTGCTTTCCCTGTGACTCCATGTACCGCATCGCTCGTTCATACCGTACCCACCTAATATATCTCGCAAAGAAGCAGTCCCCGACTGAAGAAGGTCAAAAGAGATTTGCCGGTGCCACTCAGGTGCAGCCGAGGTTGAGACCGATATAAAGTCGAGCGCAGCATAGACACATGTCTGAATAGCCAGTTGCGTCTTGCCGGCTGAACTCTCGCCGACGATTTCAGATATAGTACCGGTTCTGAAGCCCCCGCTCAAAAGGTGATCCAGTTCATATGATCCTGTGACGAAGAGGTGACGAAGACGTCCAAACGTCATAGGATCGTGTGAGCTAGATTTTGCCAGCTCTTCAAGATTTCTGCCTCCGTCTTCCGATACGCTCCTTGCCTCCGCATTGCAAAGGCGGCTCGGTTGAACTTCCGGAAGCTCGATCTCATGAGCAGGCTCCAGTGATATCTTCTGGCCGTACTCATCGTCAGATTCGGTCTCTGTGTCTGAATCAAAAACATATCGCTGCACTCCGGGAAAGTTACCGTCATAGCCCTGTGTTGGGGGGACAATGGAAGGAGAGAGGCCCTTGCTAGTGCTGTTACCTTGGTCTGATGATGCCGAAGAGGTAGATTCAGTGCCAGAATCAGATTCGCGGTCTTCCGGTGGCAGTGCAAACCTTCGGCCTGCGGCTTGAAGGTTGCCATTGAGAATATCAAGGGCAGATATGGGAGGAGGGGTTGCTGCTCCGGCTATTTGAAGTAGCAGCAGTTCTGCATCTTGGTGGCTGATGTAGAGCATGCGAGACAGTTCGTGGACTGGAATGGGTACGATTTCATCGGCGCTGATGAGCTTGGCTCGACGGCAACATGCCTTGAGTCTTTTTGAAAGCCCCGGGACCTCGCTAAGGGCAACGCTCCCCAGCGTCATTTCCAGGGCGCATGTGTCGCAGTTGCAGCACTTCCTAGCTATATCTATAAGAGGAAGATGCTTCCGCCTATGGTCGCTAGCGAATATCAGCGCCACAGCTCTTCCTGTTCCGACTCAGCCCCATAAGTCACCTCGCGAAGTTGAACGCGTTCTCGGCTATGACAATGGAGCGCGTAAATTGTGATCGGGCGGATCGGAAGGCGGGCATGGTAATCGCGATAAACCAGCTTGCAGATGGCAGGCAGTCCTGCGAATGCGTTGCAGCTGCGCTCGTTACGTGGCATCAGCCTTTGAGGGCGACTACAACTGTGAGCCCAACAATTTTAATTTTGGCTTGACCTTCCGCAGCTCGAGATTCGAAGGTCTCAACCTATATGCTTGAGTTCAAGTCCGTTTCCACCCGTACGTGTCTCTGGTGACTAGTAGTGCTAAGTTTCGTGACCTGGGTTGTGGCTACGGCTTAAATTATCATTTTGCTTGGAAATTAGCAACACGCCGAATATTGTTTCAGAAAGACACGCATGCACAGGAAGCGCAGCTACTAGCTCTTTCTTCCTCTCTGCGGAAAAGTACAACATAGTCTCTCTTTCGCCTCTGGCCACGCTGTCGTGGGAAACTGTTACATGCATGGGTCGGTGTGTTGGTTGAAACTGCTGAACGTGTCAAAAGGCTGGCAGCACAAGCCCTTGCTCCCCGCTAATCAGTGTTGATACCTTCTTCATTCCCCACCATTATCCGTAGCAACACTCCCTTGTCTTCCTTGCTTTCGTACGATTCTACTCCAGCTCCTTCTGCATCGAGAAAGTTGTCGTAGGTCCTCTGGTTATATTCTTCTGGCTGCACCGACCATCATGTCTATTACCGAAGTCGAAACCCTTGTCATCGGCGCTGGTCCCACCGGTCTCGGTGCTGCCAAGCGTCTTAATCAACTCGTACGTCTACAGACAGTGTGGCACCTGTTCCCAGTCTCGCCCAACCCATTAAACTCACATCCGTCTTTTACCTTCCTTTTCGCTTCCTTGCTCTTCAACTTTTCATTCAAATGTAGAATCACGGCCCTTGGCTTCTCATCGACGCTAACAAAGAGGCCGGTGGGCTTGCTTCCACTGATGTCACAGAGGAAGGCTTCCTCTTCGATGTTGGCGGTCACGTCATTTTCTCCCATTATCAATACTTTGACGACATGATTGCGGAGGCTTTGCCTAACAAGGACGACTGGTACGAGCATCAGCGAGTATCTTACGTTCGATCCAAAAACGTGTGGGTACCCTACCCCTACCAGAACAACATTTCTGTTCTCCCCAAGGAAGAGCAGGTAAAATGCATCGAAGGTATGATCGACGCCGCAGAACTCAGGATCCGGGCGAAAGACGCCCCCACTACGTTCGATGAGTGGATCTTGCGTATGATGGGTGAGGGCCTCGCCGATCTTTTCATGCGGCCTTACAACTTCAAGGTCTGGGCTGTTCCTACCACCATGATGCAGTGCAAGTGGCTCGGCGAGCGTGTAGCCGCTCCTCCGCTCAAGCTCATTGTATCCAACACAATCAACAACAAGGTTGCAGGAAACTGGGGCCCAAACAGTGTCTTCAAATTCCCCGCTCGTGACGGTACCGGAGGCATCTGGAAGGCGGTCGCGCGGACCTTGCCTCAAGACAAACTTGTCTACAACAAGAAGGTAGTCTCTGTTGACGCTGCTGGCCACACTGTTTCGCTCGACGATGGATCATCCATCAGATACAAGCACCTTATCACGACCATGCAGCTCGATTATTTGATTGACAACATCAAGTTGCCTGCCTCGGAAAACCACGCGCAGCTCAAGACGGCTGTGAAGGAGGGACTGATCAGCTCCGCTACTCATGTTATTGGTATCGGTATTCGAGGTACCTTACCTCCCCGCATCGGCGACAAGTGCTGGCTTTACTTTCCTGAAGACAACTGCCCGTTCTACCGAGCGACCATCTTCTCCAACTATTCTCCTCATAACTGTCCGCCAGCCGATGTCAAACTGCCCACGCTCCAATATGCCGACCCTTCCAAAGGAACTCCTTCAAAAGACGCACAGGATGGCCCTTACTGGTCGCTCATGATGGAGGTCTCAGAATCGCACCTCAAGCCCGTCAATGCACAGACCATCTTGGCCGAGACCATTCAGGGCTGCATCAACACCGACCTCATCAAGGCCGGCGACGAAATCGTATCGACTTACCACCGAAGGTTCAACCCGGGATATCCCACGCCCTCCCTCGGTCGAGACGCTGCTCTGGCTACACTGCTGCCAGCGCTGGAGAAGCACGACATCTACAGCCGAGGCCGATTTGGGTCATGGAAGTACGAGGTAGGAAATCAGGATCACTCTAGTGCGCTCGGATGGGAGGCCGTCAACCGCGCTCTGTTCGGCACTCCGGAGCTCACGCTACTCAATCCCGACTGGGTGAATGGTCGGCGCAATCACGAGATGCGTTTGACCAAGTAATCGGTACTCTGCTGCGACCTCATTTCGTCCGCCGGCTCGTTGATTTGTGGACTCCCTCTAGAAGCCCTTGTACTGGTCTCATCACACTGGATTGTTTTTCTAACCAACCAATAGTCAAAACACAGCGAGTTTCGCAGTCCTTCACTCAGAACCTGTTACAGCCAAAGTGCTAGTCGATCTCGTACGACCGTAAGGCCGGACCCATACCCATCTCGAGGCTGGACTAATGCTGCCAATCTGCCTGCTGGCTGTCAGCAAGGTCATGTATGGTATTCGGTGGTGCGATTGTGAGATGGATGTGTTACTTCCGATACAATAATGGAAGTGGTGATGCTCAGAGTCAATAGCTACTAGATTCTTCTTCTGCAAACGCCTTCCCGCTCTAGCACCTCCTGTGGTCTCTGCATCCCCGGATATGGAAGCTCCATAAACAGCGATGAGCGCTCCAGGGGAACTTCAGAACTGCGAGTCTTGCTCTCAGCGTTTTCCACACGTAGAGGTAGGATTAATGGATGGATATCCGGCCACGCGAACAAGATATCAACATATAAGAGTTGACGGGGCACGGACCCGATTAGGCCAACAACAATAAATGAATCGATATTTGATATTACTATGACAACGTCCGAAAGGATGACTGAGATCAATAGAAATTTATGTACATTTGTCAAGATCAAAGCATCCGCAGGGATCATCTGGTTGCTTTATCATCTCGAGATGTCATCGCTCTTGTGAGAATCCAGCCACCTTGCTCCCTGCTGCCACCATCTCCTCAATCCTGCAAGCAGAGCCGAACGACTACTCTGTAAGTGGCACAGAATCCGCAAGAGCTTATCCGACTAGATCCGATCCCTTAACTGACCCCCTCTATTTGGGCCTTACTCTGATCCTTTTGTAGCCGTCAAACGTGGGGCAACATAGTGATTTACCCACCTAGCTCATTCCTAGCCGTTGTGGCTAATTGATAACAGTCGGTTTGTCCAAGCCGCCTACCCACTGGTTACCATGTCTTTCTCCAAAGGCTCTTCCGACGGCCGTAGAGGCTCCGTCTCCCTTACTGGAAAAAGAAGGGGCTCAGGCACCGAGAAGCTCGACACACATGTAAGTCTGTGCTGACGCCTCTGTATCATGTCCAGTTGATTCGGCTTGCTGCCGAAGCCTGCTTTGATGTAAAGCCCACATCATCGAGGGCAATCTCATTTCTACTCTTCACATACGTGTTTGGCATCTTCCCGAGCTGTTACTGGGCCTATATATGGTAACACGACCGCTCGCCCTTGATTCGTGCCGTATCGGAGGCTACAGCGACGTTTAATTAGTTTGCTGACGTATCCTCCACTTATCATGATATCTGCTGATCAGATCGCTTCATGGCATACCAGATCTCATAAGAATGAGGACAATCCTCATGCTCAAGAAGAGGAACTGCGACAACTTCACGAACGGTTCGAAAAGCTCTTCACCATCACTCCACAGCGTCTGAGGATGATTGTCGACAGATTTGTCGGTGTCCTTGAGGAAGGCCTTCAAAAGACTGATCAGACGGTTCCCATGCTTCCAGCCTATGTTTTCGGCTGGCCTACAGGAGACGAGCAGGGTTCTTACATTGCCCTGGATCTCGGAGGTACCAATCTGCGTGTTTGCCACGTCGTCCTCCAGGGCGAGGGAAAGTTCGAGATCACCCAATCCAAGTTTCGCCTGACTGAAGAACAAAAGCAGACCGATGGCCAGAAACTATTTGACTTCTGCGCCGACTGTCTCGCTACGTTCATCAAAGACCACTTTGGTGACCAGAACGGCGAGGTGATTCTGGAAGAGGAACTTGCCCTTGGCTTTACCTTCAGCTACCCTATGTCGCAGGACAGGATCGATCACGGAAAGCTGATTCGCTGGACTAAAGGATTTGGCAACCCCAACACCGAGGGCCGGGACTGCGCTGCCATGTTCCGGAAGTCGCTCGAAAGATACGATCTGCCGATCAAGATGGTGTCCATTATCAATGACACAACCGGTACGCTCATCGCTTCAAACTATGTAAAGAAAGAGACCCGGATTGCCTGCATCTTTGGTACTGGTTGCAACGCAGCTTACATGGAGCATCTCAAGGATATGCCCAAGCTCAAGCATCTCGATTTGCCCGATGACGAGGATATGGCGATTAACTGCGAATACGGCGCGTTTGACTCTTTCAAGCACGAACACATGGGCGAAATCCGAACCAAGTACGACGAACACATCGACCTGCACTCGAACAAGCCGCATGAGCAAACCTACGAGAAAATGATTGCCGGTCTGTACCTGGGCGAGCTCTTCCGCCTCTGCCTCTGCGATCTGATCGACGAGGGAGTACTGTTCCTTGGTCAGAACACGTATAAACTGGAAAAAACAAACACATTCGACACCGCCTTCCTGTCGTTGATCGAATCCGATCCCACGGACGAGCTGCTGACGGTGACCGGACTCTTTACCCACTTCTTTGGTATCGATACCACACTTGAGGAGAGGCAATTCTTCCGAAAGCTGGCAAAGCTCATTGGAACAAGGTCAGCCCGGTTGAGTTCTTGCGGTATTGCAGCGCTCGTAACCAAGATGGGCTATCTGGAGAAGGGCTGCGGTGTCGGTGCCGACGGTTCGCTTTATTCCAAATACCCTGGCTTTGCTGATCGGCTGCACCAGGCCCTAGAGGACATTTTCGGTGAGAAAGGTCGGAACATCAAGACATATCAAGCCGAAGATGGATCTGGAGTAGGCTCGGCCATCATTGCCGCTATGACCAAAGCACGAAAGAGTGAGGGGAAGTACCAGCACGTGTAGATAGATCAAGATATCTGCAAACTCCTGGCTGCATTGCGTTGCTGCGGCTCCTGTCGGCTTCGGCTTCTACCTGTATGTTCGCGTGAGCTCCTTGCCATTCTGTACATGCATCGGAATGATCAAACTCTTTCGTCGAACATCGCGCCCAAGGATCGGTTATAAGAGCAAACGGCCGTACGAGACCCTCAAAAGTTGACCAAACGAAATGCCAAGCCGATCTTCTAATATGTATCTATATGGTGACCTTAGTTGGCTGGGAGCTGTCGAGCCGGGCAAGTAAAGTCGGGGATTAAGGCGGGGAAAAGGGTGGGGGGTAAACTAATCCTTTGAAGTCCCACCGAAGTTGAGCCGTGCATGAGTGGGAAACGCCCGCTGACTTCGATGCCAAAAATGCATTTGAGGGGTCATCACGCGTTGGCCGGCTCTGCTCTCGTGCTTGCGTTATCCAGGTGTAGTGACGAATTTACAAATGGTGAGATTGCCGGGCATCGGTAATCCTAAGACGCACTTGTGGAGAAGTCGCCGGTGTTGGTTTCGCTCTCCAGTTGTATCTGCCGCAAGCCAAGGCGCGCCGCTACTTTGAAAGCGGACGAAGAGTCGATGCACTACTTTGAAATGGAAGAAGCGACCACACCGCTTACCATACTAATATCATCTAGCTTGTGCTGAACTGTGAATAAAGGCAGTTGCTGCACATCCACATCGAAAGATATGAATCATGATTGTGTCTACGTCAGCTTGAGGGGTAGCAAGAGGAGACGACAGTAGCAAAAGAGGGTCGCCACTAGGATGGCCACCCGAGACTTTCGACTGGACGATCAGGTACAGGAGGGTACAAACCGCGCGCCGCCTATTCGTCTGGAATAGAAACAGGTAGAATACTTGCGATCTGGCTGAAGACTCAACCTTGTGCACCAACACACCGGCCCGGCAATCTCAACTCTCGTCGGCTTTCTGGTGGCGCTCCCCCGCCAGTGCCCGTTCGCAAAGCCGTTCGCGGCTACTTTTTCTTCCTCTTTCGGCTCCCTCTCTTACTGGCCTTGCAAGGGCATATAAGGGTCAGTGTTGCGTGGCGTCTTCCTTCCTTACCAGCCATCATATTCGTTACCAAGGCCTTCCTACTACCAAAATGTAATGTGACCAAGCCCTGCAGCATCTTCGGTTCCCTCTCCGTCTGAGCATCCACCGTCTTTCCGGTGTGCGAGATAGCTCCTCTACCTTGTTCTGGTCTTGTGGCTAACTTCGACTATGGCATTCACTGCCTCCTCTGATTACAGGCCTACCACTCATTTCAAGCTTAACAGCGGCGCGTCCATTCCATCTGTTGGTCTTGGCACCTGGCAATCCCCTAAGGGTGAGGTTCGCGATGCCGTCTGCCACGCCCTGAAGAGTGGCTACCGACACATTGACTGTGCTTGGGGCTATCAGAATGAAGACGAGGTGGGAGAGGGTATCAAGCTCTCCGGCGTACCTCGAGAAGAAATTTGGATCACTTCCAAGCTCTTCGAGTTCCACCACAAGCAGTAAGTATCGGAGTTTTTGGCCTCACCGCGAATTCATTCGAAGCACGTATAACTGACAGCTTTCGCCCTGTTGCCCTATGTACTACTCTAGCGTACGCCAGGCTTGCCTTGACACCCTCGAGAAGCTGGGCGTCAAGTACCTTGACCTTTACCTGATGCACTGGAACATTGCTTTTGTGCCTGAAGACGTTCCTGCCGGTCAGCTTCCCAGGGCATCCAAGAAGGATCCCAAAACTGGCAAGCACCTTCTCGACCTCGAAACGTCAGAGAACTTCGTTGCCGTTTGGAAGGATCTCGAGAAGCTTGTTGACGAGGGCCTCGTCAAGAACATTGGTATCTCCAACTTCTCCATTCGAAGGACCAAGGAGCTCCTCAAGTCTTGCCGAATCAAGCCTGTCGTCAACCAGGTCGAGCTCTCCTTCACATACCCTCAGCCAGAGCTTGTCGGTTGGCTCAAGAGCCAGGACATCCTTCCCCAGGCTTACTCCCCGCTTGGATCCACGGGTGCTAGCCAGGCATCGCTCCAAGTAGTCGACGAGATTGCCAAAAAGCACAATGTGCAGGGTGCTAACGTCCTCATCTCGTGGCAGGTGGCCCGTGGCTGCAACCCACTTCCCAAGTCTGTCACCCCCGCTCGAATCGAAAACAACATCAAGCTGATCGATCTTTCTGCCGACGAGCTCAAGTCCCTCGAGGAGGGTGCCTTAGCGCAGACTCCGAAGAAGGTCTGCGACCAGTCCAACGATGTCGTGCCCGCTTACGACATCTTTGAGGCTAACAACCCGCAGAACAATGACAAAGTTCAGGCTGCTCAAGCTTGACCGTAGCCATTCCACGTTTCATGTATCTCGCACACTGACAAGCGTACCTATTTCCTTTACGCTTTGCCACGCGTCCTCTCGAATGAAAAGGGTAGCAACCCATGCGCGGCTGTGCAGAGCATGCGCCCATGTTCATTAAGCGTTTGCGTGCAGTGATCACAAGTGACAAGACATCGTCTCTCCCCAGCCCGTATGACTTGCAGGGGCCGTCGAACCTTCCCGCCTTGTATATGCTGGTTGTGTAGGCTTGGTATACGGTCGTCGTTATTACAAAGCATTGCGGTAGCGCGGGAACCTTCGTCACAGTTTATGGACAAATTAAACACGTAAGCAAACAGAAAGGATAGCCCTGGTTTCTATACATGTTGACGATGAAGCGCAAGGTAGTGATGTTCTTCCATTGAGGCGCTCTGACCGAGCTTGGTCCGTTAGTGATCCTTGCGATATAACTCTTAAAACTCTTGTACCACTGCATTGGGACCTAGCGACATCCATCACAGGGAATTGCGGACTTCATTTCGCCCTTTTCCGCTTACAGTCGAAATGCTGCGCCGGTGCAACGCATTGCAACGCAATGCAACGCAATGCAACGTTATCGAGGATCACACTTCTGCATCTCATTGATATGTATGCGCACGGAGGGCTGAACCTTGCATGTCAGCGCGCATACGGGTTCTATCAAGTTTTGCCCTGTCGGACGGCTCGAGAGACCAGTGATCGAAATCCTGCAGCCAACAAATGGCGTTTTGACCGAGAAAGCTGTTCGACTCTCGGAGAGACCCACCACATCGCCATGCCTAGTGATGAGAGAAGTATAAAGTTGGCCTCTGAGAAAGCGCAATTGTACTTGTGTGCCGACTTTCATGTGACGCCCGCCTTCTTAATATTTTTGTAAGATCAAATGAAGCATATCAGGCGGCACCGGTCCAGACCGACCGAACCGCGCTGATGTGGCTCTTTAAGGCTAGCTTCAAGTCGACAGGCCTCTGACGATCAGTCGCTGAGTCGAAGCTAGCCGGACGTTGTCCGCTTTCGCCATACTTCTCACTGCGCACTGTCATTATACTCCAGGGTAGATAGATAGTAGACATGGAAAGAGCATTTCTCCGGCGCTCGCCTTCCTGCGGGAAGCAAGATCAGAAATGGCGTGGAGACAAAGATCTTGCCGAGCTACGGTCTCGCTCTCTCGACCTGCTTCGAGCCGATGTGGATAGACAGATCATGCATCGAGGAACTGTAGACAGGGCTGCCAGGGTCGATAGGAAATGGGTACCCAATAGTACCTTCCAGTCCTGTGATCCTTCTCCTTCGCCTGGTCCGCGTACTTTTCTGGATGTTGTCACACCTTTTCAGCAGCCAATGACCCCGACTGGACAAGGTCGACGTACCGAGCAGCTTAAGAGCAAATTCAGCATTTCTCCGGATCATCGAACGAAGCGATCAAAGATGCGTGTACAGGAAAGCCATGACAAACCTCCTATTGACGAGAAAGAAAGTAAGAGCACCTGGTCCGCAGGAGGCAAGCCATCTTTCACTTCCTGGTCGCTTAGCTGGAATTCTGCCGCCAAGAAGCCGCCGAGGCAACCCTCTGAAGATATTCAGAAACAGATGGACACGGCAACGGCATTGTGCCAAGATGTCCAGGTTGCAACGCCGCGACCTGGGAAGATGCGTTCAAAGCAAAAAGGTAGCTTCGCTTCAATACGTAGATTCATGTGAGTCACCGCCTTCGAACGTTCGCGCTGCTTCCTGTCGTTGAACGCTATGCTTTTGGTATCGCCACAGAACACCATCCAGAAAAAGTAGGAAGCAGACCCAAGATCACAATAGCCTCGCTGCAAGCTTGCAAACCCGTCACGAAGGACCGTTTCCCAGACGAAGCAGCGGTCAATTATCTGCCGAAAACAGTTATGCGGCAGTTGAGGATGCCCACAATGGTCACAACGAGGTTGAGGACCTTGTCACTGTCAATCACAAATCAAATAACACTAAAGTCAGCCCTCACGACCCAAGTAGGGAATGTAGCCCCGAACCCCAAGGGACCTCAAGACCAAGATTCGAGCGTAGGCTAACAGAACACTTACCTCCGGTTCATAGTCTGCATCCTTTGCGTGATCACAGACTCGTCACAAAAAAGAGCAGATCTTTGGAGCTCAACCGGCAGGTCATGACGGAGCTGAGGCCAGCCAGTAGGGCGTCCTTTCAAATGTCGCTTCACCGCGCGAATATAAGGCCCGAGGCACAAGAGCCGACGCAAGCGCGTGTATCTGCGTCTGAAGAATGCGATGTTTCGGTAGATGCTAAATCGACTCAAGGTCCCCAGGCAGAACAACCACGACTGAAAGCCTTGCAAGCCTTGGTTCGGAAGTCTCTGTCAGCTTTCAATAAGAAGAGAGAGCTTAATAAAGCCGAACCCTTGCAATCTTCTCGCCAACTTCAACTTTGTCCTTCGAGACCAGAACTGTTTGCGGACGATTTGAGCCGTGCCACATTGCAGCAAATGTTCCATACGTCGCCACGGATAGGCGCTAGAAACGTATCCACGAGACATAGTGAGGAATGCCCTTCTAGACGCAGCGCTCGCCCATGCAAATCAGGGCCAATGCAGCAAGCAAGCCAAAGTGTAGATCTTGGTAAGTTACATCGGGTTTGACGATCTGTCAGCACTTGACCTCTCTTTGACTTATCGAAGCTACAGATCGTGTAAGGACAGGCTCTAAAATTATCTCGATACGTCCAATAGGTACGAAGCGTCGCCCTACCATACCAGAAGTTTTCATCAACACTGCCACACCTCCGCACGCGCCGAAGGATATGAGCACTCAGGGAACAAATGCGATGCAACTTACGCAACCGCACATCTCTGATGCACGTCACCCGTGGATGAGACAATTACAGCTGCAAGACTGCACTTCGGTGGCCAACGAAGGTCCACCAAGCGAAAGCTCTGTTCCTGCATCGAGTAGCGTCCACACTGTCGTCCGCAGTCAAGTGCCATTGCTCCGCACCCGTTCCACACATTACAGGCAATCAGGAAAGAAGGCATCACCCAGATTGTCTCGGAGGCCACCTTCATCTCTGCTTGTTCAGTCATTGCCTATTCCACCACGCCCTTCTCGGAGCAGGGCAAGCACGGTGAGCTCCCATAGCTCCGCTTCGCTGACACCTTCAGGTAAAGTCATTGTGTCGCGACGTTCGCATGGCAACTCCATGCTTTCCCCCAGGAAGGCAGATGAAACTTGCAGCATAACGACAATTGGCACGTCGATCCTCTTTGGTGACTCGCCAGTCTCGTCGCCTGCTTCCATGTCTCGTCACAGCTCTTTGGGGAAAAGTGGTGTGGAAACAAGTCTGCGAAAGCAGCGCAAGCTGCGATCATCTTGGATCAGGAGCCCTGTGACTTCGGTCGCCATGCCAAAATACTCTCCCGGACGGCAAAGTAATACTGGGGATCCTTCCCGCAAAAGATCAGGATTACTAACGGACGGAAGACGTACGAGCAGGGACTTGCAGGCATGGTGTGATAAAGCACATGTTGGGGAAGAGAGTGACAGCTCGCAAGTTCTCAGGGACGGGCAGAATGTCGGTGGCTCACCTTCTCAAGCAACAAGACCGGGCTTTCTAGAAATGGCCGATGCCTTGAATACGCTCGGTGAGCTGGTCGAGGCCTTTGACGAAAGCATCGGATCGCCCAGTGCTGTATCTCCTCGCGGTTCCCCTCGCCAACGAATTTCGGCCGCACGGCTTCCGGGAATAATCGAAAAGGAGGAGCCGGGCAATTCGACAGTACGGCGTGCGGCAGCTACAGATTCATATCACGGCAGCGTCGTCAGCCTAGTCTCGACAGAGGCAAACTCTAGCTTTGAGGACTCAGAAGAATTGCAAAAACTTATTGATAGCATCATGGCAGCGGACATCAGCGGCAGCAACTGCAACCAAAGCCATTCGCAAGGGGACATTGCTCTTCTATCGCCATTTGGGTCCACCCCAGACCTTTGTATCAAGGCTTCAACGGCAACAGAAGCGTCATCTCCTGCACCGCCCTTGCGACATTCGGACCCAAACAACAAGCCACCGCCTCCAAGATTCTTGCTGAACGACAGGCCAATCTCACCGCCGGACGGTTCGAGCGAATCTCACGACGAACACACTGTTGAAGAGGTAGGCGACGCATGCTCTATCCTTGAAGCTTATATAGGTACAATGTGTTTGGATCCATACGCCGGCAGCCTCCGGCGAGATGTGCATTCCGAGAGCCTTGATATTGACTCAATCAGCGTGACATCTGAGCTAAGGCTTGATGCTCTATCGGACGAAGGTTCAAGGCCTTTCAATGGCGGGAATGGTGCCAGCAAGCTTGATAGTGACGAGGAACATGGCAATAGGCCAGGTCATCCATCCAAAAATTCTGAATATTCTGCTGATCTCCGCAAATGGCCGACTCAACAGGGTAAGTATGAGTCACCCACCAGCTTGTTAGCAGCCTTTCCCAAGGCTTTTGATCGTAGGCTATGCGTTGCGATGCCACCGGCAAACGGAAGTACATGACTTTTGATTACTTTGAAGAGAGTGGCTTCGTGTCCCTGGACGATACATTCATGAGGTGGGACACTCTTGCAGCATGGGTGTTGCCTGACAAACTGACACTGACGACGAACCTTCAAACTTCTGGCATCAGCAAGATGTGGAACTGAGGCAAGAATTCGAACGGCTCAGATCCATTCTGGATGAGCTTGAAGATAGCAGAGAAGACTTCCCCGACACCGAGTTCAGTCAGGCTATTCTTGATGGTAAGCTGTCTATCCGCAGTTCTATCGTGTGATTCCGATGCTGATTCCGCTTGTAACGCTAGTGTTCATCCCGCCAGTGAAGGTAGAGGAGGTGGGAGATTTTCTCGTCGACTCGATGGTCATGTACCGGCCGATGAAAGAACAGAAGCCTATTCCTTGGAAGGTCTTTGCGCAATCGCAATCATAGATGAGGTCTACTTGAAAAGCCGAAAATATGATAAAGCAAGGAGGTCGGTAGCGTTTTGCTCGGCACTAGAGCGGAGAGGAAACAGGCTTCAACCCTTTTTCGGCGGAAGACGACCTTTCGGGCTCCCTTTTATTCACATAGCGTACGTGTATCTATCAACGCACATCATTGTGCCACTTGGTACAAGTCTGACATGCTTATCGAATTGCGCTTTGTTCCGAAGTGTTCTTCAGCTGCAGTATGCTCAAATGCTGGACTTATGACTCTCTTGTGTCTTTGCGCGGTGTCTTGAAGCTGAGTGGCGAAATCCAGCACTACTCGTGCCGCAGTCACGGACGACATTGGGGGTACAAGTACATTAACACATGACAGTGATGGAGGCGTAGCCGGGTGAGGCGTGGGGCGAGCTGCTGCTCTGAGCAGATCCTCGACGTGATGCTTGCACCGCTTCGCTCTTACAGAGAACAACAGCCATTCTTTGGCGTCGCCAGATCATGATTCACATTGTGATTCTTGTCGCGACCTACAGATCCCGGCTTGCAAACCTGTGTTACGTCTTTGGCGCGATCCCGGGTCGCGCTAGTCTCTTGCTACGCTAGATCGCGATCAACGCTGTTTTATTGCTATCTTATAGAGACTGTATGTACATCAGTATATGAATTCTGGCTGAGCTATATACTGTAAGCAAGAGGTCCAAGAGCTAGGGGGGCGTGAGTGAGAGGTCACCGAAAGGTAACAATGATAGGGCCCGAGCGGGTCCCGATCTCCCGATTGCCCAAATAGATCACCGATGGTGCTGGAGCCATTATTTCGTCGGAGCTATTCTAAACAACCTGTTCTGTCTTGCTCACGACTGACTCTGACCACATACAACCTCACAATCATGAGTCATGAGTGGGGTCGCTTTGAATAATGTTCCTATGTTTCTCGTAGCATCCACAACACAAAATCGCTTCTTCTGGAGACTAGGATTCATAATTTATGATTGCTAACCCAGGGCCCTTCGCAGAAGCCCTGTGTTGTGGCTTAGTCCAGGTAGACGTATTCTTGATTCCACGCCATCTACGTGACCTCGGAAAAGGAAGAAACTTTCCATAGGAGTAGTAAACCGATTTCGACATGATGCCTAGGGGAGGTTGTAACCCCTAAAACTGCAGGACTCGAGACCTAAGAATAATTTCAGGGCAAGCCACCGCCCCCTGCTAATAGAGAAATGACAAATTTTTCTGAACATAACTTTTATGTTTCGCACTTCGTAAGTGGAATTTAGAGGGTCATGATAAATGCCCACAAATCATGGAGTATATCTAATAAATCTTCAATCATTTTTTATTCGTGTTTCAGAATCATTAGCTCATGGATCTACAAAAGGGTGAGGCGGATCCAGGGAAACCTGCTGCGTTGGGATCGTAAAAGAGTAATCATGAATGGTATTGCCGAGTGAAGCGTCTGAATCTATCACACCCGATGATGTATGAAGTCTTGCGGGAATAAATCCCACTAGACAACGCTAGTTTTTGGATGCAAGAACCACCTTACGATTTCTAGCGGAATATGAAAGGGAACATGATCAGCTAGTGGGAGTTTTCCCCCAAGACCCACACCCCTTGCTATTGAGGGCAAGGATCACAGTTACGAATAATGAAATTCGGTAGAGTCATGACCCCTGGCGGAGGCAAACTAGCCGTGCATATGTCCCATCCTCCTCCGGTTGAAACGCTCGTACCGTCATAAATGATGTCCCTTCACACGCGCAGAAATTGTTGCCTATTCATGATTTGAAATTTATGTTGTGGAGTCAGGCGTCATGGTCCTACGCAGACGTTTAAAATTCTTCCGTTGGCCTCAATCCGATCATGTATTGGGAGTCATAAATCATAAGTCTGAATATTCTGTGATTATTTAGACATCATGCCAGTTATAAAGCATGACCCATAGCAGGAGGCGGTGGCTTTCCCGAGAAACCCGTAGAACTCCTAGGGGAAACTCCTATCCTAGGGTCTGGGATCTTCGGGTATTTTCACTGTCTAGGGGAATTTTTCGTTTAGGCGTCACGTCGGAATGATCTTCCGTATCCTAGCAGAAAATTTCCCATTTCCCCGCCAGGACTTGTAATTTCCTAAAAACAAATTTCCCTAGAATCACCCTAGACTGAAAGGTCAACGACCTTTAGTCACATGAGTCATAGCTAGGGATGGCGCTGTGAACTTTTTCCCTTCTTCCGCCAGAGCTTCTGGGGGAGTTCTTCCCTTAGTACTCCCTCAGGTATGAGTATGAGTCATGTCTGGTAAATGTTAAGTGATCTGTTCGAACCTATCACACACCCTATGGAGTTTTTGCGGGAGTTTTACCGTTCATGATTAGACAACGATAGGGGTTCAGGAGGGATTTCCCCTAGGAGTTATAAGGAAAGGTGGGGTTTTGAGGCGAGTCAGCCGCGACCGAAGCGGAGCGAGTTCTTGCAAATGTTGCTGTTGACATGAATGCGTGGCGGCGAGCCGAATCATGAATGGACCCGCCGCCGATTTCGGTGGGCATATGGGTCTCCTTAGACTCTGTCTACAGCTTGCGCCGGAATATGAGCGAGATATGCAGAAGCCGCAGCGTTTCGTCCAGCGTACCAGCAGCAGTTCTCCCTCCCATGCCGCCAGCAGCATCCGCTCCGTCTCCACCACAAGCCTCAGCGCGTCATAGTCACGAGTCGACCCTGCTCCTCGTCCGCTCTGCGGAAGACGTCGTCAAATTCGGCGCGCACCCGCTCCCGCAGCTCCGGATCGGACAGCAGAAAGACGAAAGAATAGCTAGTGATGTCCTGTTGTGTTGATGATCGCGGCAAACAGCCTTGATCGACTGGCCGCTCGCCCCGCGGTCCATCATCTCCTGGATGTAGCACTCCTCGCGCCGGCTTTCACTCTTCCTCTTTTGCAGCGTTCCGCCGATATCGGCGGACGTCTTAACGGCGTCGTACCACTTCTTCACTGTGCTAGGTACGGGAAGAGCGGGAAGTGGGTGGGCATAAAGCCGGCGTTGTCGACAAACGCCCACAAGGGTTTTTCCATCTTGTGGACGGTGTTGATTCCCGGGTTGCCTAGCCGAGGCCAAAGAGGAGGTCCGTGGTCTGGAAGAGGAGTGGGTAGATAGTCACGTGGATGTCGATCTTGCCGTTCTGCGCCGGCAGAGAGGCGACTAGGTTGGTAGCATGGCGGACCATGTCGGGCAGATTCTGCTGCAGGCGCATGAAGCTGACGGCGGCTTGAGATTTTGGATCGCCTTTGAAGAGGGTGTTCTGTTGTTGCGTTTTGTGACACGCAACCAGAGAGGTGTCTCCATAGAGCACGAAACTCCTCCATAGCATCTTTTTGTTAAAACGAGGCGCTTACAGAGGCTGGCTGGTCGAAGGAGGCGCTTGCAAAGGCCCGCTGGTCGTCAAGGCTATGAGAGCGCTGTGCCTGATGCTCACTGGTTTCCGGCGCAGCCTTTGGACGCACAATAGCATGGCTACCGTCCTCCGCTTGCGCCTGATACCTGCGGTTCTTGCAGTGTGCCTAGACGCGGGGTGGAAGTACGTTTGTGACTACGACCGTCCACTGTACAGGTTGCTCACTAGGGCGTTCTACCGCAGCGTCCTTGGCATGCTGTGCGCCCCTTCCCTTGTCATTATCGAGCGGCTTGTGACCCGAGCTGCTCAAGGTATTCGAGCAGATCCTGTTGACGAGCCGCGAGGACGGCCAGCGGATCCACCGTCTGGCGAAGGTGATGCCCGCGTCGGCAGACCGGCCTGCACACGCGGCTGTTGTGGGAACAAAGCGCAAATGCAAAGCTGGCGGCGTCGGATGCGAGCAGCCCGTCGTTCTTCCGGCTGGTCTCGTCGCTGGCGCCGTCGCTGTGCGGGATCATCTTTGTCGACTCGGTCGCATATCGGTACGAGTCGATGGGTCGTGACCTGCATCTGCTGCGCAAACACATCACCCAGAATCTGGTCAAGGTCGGCCGCGAGTTCTAACGCCAGAAAGTGGGGATCCCGCGGAGCTGGAGCCTCAGCACACTGCTGTGCGGCTTCTTCTATGGCGATCTGGAGCGGCGCCATCTACAGTGGCTCCACCGCCACGGGCGAGGCGCGAGCGGGCGGCCGAACCTGCTGATGCGGTACACGGACGACTATCTGCTGGTTACGACGAGCAAAGCGGAGGCGAAGCGGTTCTGTGGCGTAATGGCGGCGGGCACGCGGCGTACGGCTGCTACACCTCGCGCGAGAAAAGCCTCGTCAACTTCGCCTGGTCAACGGGGCGGAAGGGGGGAGCGCGCTGGTGGCGCGTGTGGCGGGGGAGCGGTTTCCCTGGTGCCGGCTGATGGTGGGGGCGTGCGATCTCGGCATCGAGACAGACCTGGCGCGCTACGCTGGCGCCGATATGCGAGACGTGCTCACCGTCGAGTACGGCCGGCGCGCCGGGCGCGCTCTCGTCGAGAAGATGATCCAGTCGGTCAAGCCGCGCTCCCACGTCTTCTTCCCCGACACCGCGCTCAACGGCGACGTGCGCGCCTACCGCAACCTCGCCGATTTCCTCGTCTCGGCGCTCAAGTTCCGCGCCTACCTCGCCGAGCTTCGCCGTCTCTGCCTCGCGTTTTCCGTCGACTGACTCGCGCGCGCCGTTCACACTGTTGTCCGCTTCGCCAGCCACCACATCAGCCGTGCCGCCAGCGCACACGGAAAATTCGCCCCCGCCCGCAAGCACGTCGCGCACCGCTGGCGCTTTAGCTGCAAGCTCCACTCCAGCTGCATCGACTGGCTCGGCCAAGCCGCCTTCCTCGCCGTCTTCAAGCCTCCCATTCACACCCGCACGCGCGACCACCACACACACGCCACGCCCAGAGCACTCGGACACTCCACCTTCGCCGATCTGGTCCGCAGCCTCGAGGCCACAGTCTACGCCCGCAACCCCGCCGCCGCTCGCCGCATTGCCGCCATCGCCGCCATCGCCGCCATCGCCGCCATCGCCGCCATCGCCGCCATCGCCGCCATCGCCGCCATCGCCGCGTCCGGCCTGCATGCCTTCCGAGAGCTGCTCGACATATAATTTGCCCGCCTACAGCTGGCTGCCTTTGGTCGCGCGCACGAACTGAACAGAACACGGGCCACGTCCTCGGCAAGAAAAGTCTCGTGGCGAGGCATGGTTGCTGTCAGTACGCTCTACATGCATACACCACGGACCACGTCGACTGGGAGGTGGTCGCTCCTTCTTATGGCGAATGCCAGCCGTCGCCGCAGCACACAACGCAGCCGATGCCCGCTCCTGTTGCTTGTATGCGCAGCAGTCGGCACTGCCCTTCTTGCCCTTGTCAGTACCAGTGCCGTAGGCTGATGCTTGCTCTGTGCTGCCGCCCGTAGAAATTAGGATACTTCACGCACTCCCGGTAGAAGTCTGTCAATAGTTGTCAAGCAAGAGATCAGGGTCAGCCGTCGGGTCCAGAGGGGGGAATGTCAAGCTGCTCGTTTACAGTGCCGTTCGCCGGAGACGACCGGTACCATTTGCTCGTGTGTGCGCAAGCTTCTCGCCGAGCAGCGCGCCGCGGATGTGGTAAGCACGAGGGGCAAGGATGCCGAGCGCCGGTTTTCCACGATGTGCGCCCAGTACGGAGCTCACGACGGTATGCGGGCTTCCGGAGCCCACTCCGTCGAGAGAGCCGCCCCACTCTGCCGTGGCGGACTCAAGCCCATACCTTGGCATCGACTAACGAGCTTGAAGTTCAACGCCACTTTGTACAGCGACAGACCCCTCGAACTCGTCATTCTATTGGCTTGTGCACACAGAGCTGAGGTGCTAACAGCGCCACACACACGCACACTCCAGAACGCTCGACGCCGCAAATCATGCATTTGGCTCGCTGACCCGCAGTGGACGCTTTCAGATCGCGCACCCATCCTGTAAACAACATACGGACCACATGTTCGAAGAGCAGCGGCCCGCGGCGTGGCGCGGATCCTCCAGTACGCGCACACGTGTAGACAACACGGATGACATCATCGACCTGGAGCGGATCGCGGCGCGGCTGCAGAAAGCCCTTTACAGCCAAGGCCAGCCGCCGGCGGGGCACACAACATTAATGTCCCCAACGTCAGGTTCAGTGTATGAGCAGCAGTCGGCATTGTCCTTTCTGACCTTGCCGCCAACCGTGATGTAGGGCAAATATTTATCATCGTCGAAGCTGCGGCCGTAAAGGGTAAGGTCTTTCACGCAATCAAGGGAGAAGTCTGTCGATTAGAGCAAAGCAAGATCAGTGGCTTAGTTGTCTATTCAAAGGGGAGAGAGGGGCCCGTCTGGTGCTTACAGTTGTGTTTGCCGGAGAAGACCAGAGACGAGCGTTGCTCTTCAAGCATTGCGTACCAGCTGAAATCGCCTTCCTGTTTTGCGCACAAGTATCCTGGCTTCGCGGCGGGACTGCAGCGCTCGGCCCATAGGCGGTCGTCTGTCACGCCAGGTGAGAAGCGTTGAACGTCGCCGTGCACCGAGACCACGGCGAGCAGCAGTGCCAGCAGGACCGTTGTCATGCGTGCCATTCTTGCTTGTGTGTGCGGTACTTGGCGGACAGGACAAGAGAGGTCGCTGACCGCCACTTTTTATAGGATGCGCGCGCAGTTCAACGCTCACAACAGCATGCCGACGCCAGCTGAGCCCACTTCGTTACGTGTTCTGGCCCGCTCGCCGTGGCGGAATTCATAAGCCCACACCTTCCTATCGACCAAACAGCTCGCTGTCCTACTTCAGTTTACAGCGCAGGGTCGACCCGCTCGCCGCTCTGTTGCCATGCATGCAGAGCTGTGGGCCAAACGGCATGTACGCCACCCCCAGAGCATCCGACCCACACCCACGCAGTTAACTCGCCGGCCCGCAATGGGCGCTTTCAGACCGCGCACACGGCATGCTACTGTCCCTTGGCATTATCTCGATTGGGCCTCTGAAGCAAGCGCCTAAGCAGGGTCAGGTCAGAGCTAGAGCCTCCCTGACACTTTTAGGGGTGAGCAATGAGGCGCCAGACCAACGACGTCTTCATAAAGCGCCGACTCTGAAAACGGGTTCACACATGCAAAACCTTTACTAAACGTTTACTAACAAGCCGCGGTGGCTGTGAACCTAGCCAGCTGCTTGTAGAGCCTAATGTTGTAAGGTTTTCTGCGCATTGCGACTGGAACACAATCACGAATGTGCACATGTGCCTGTGTTAGCTGTCTCTACTCTGTTCACCTGCTGCTCGACTCCATCATCTCCTACATAACTCTCATATTTTCGTTCTGCCCCTTGAGTCATGAGTGTCCGATTAACTAATCCAATTGCCCAGCTAGCTAGGCTCCCACGTTGGCCAACACATGACCTGGCTCGCTGATCCATTGCTCGGCGAGCAGATGGCATTACACAGCCAGCCTTGTCGGCGCTCACATCTAGTAAGCTAGGTCAGTCCATCTGCTCCTATCACTTAAACCTGTGGAGTAGCTTTGTCTTAGGTGTAATGCGTTTCTCAAACAACTCTGACCACATCAAAGCAGCGAGCAATACCGCTTTGTTAACAACAATAGTGGCATTGTACCTTTACTGGTGTCTGAACTGTTGAAGCATCAAGGAGCTCATCGGTTGCGCCCCTTCCCACAATGCTTGCTCGCCGACACTCTCACTTTATCTCCCTTGAATGTCCGTATTCACGTGCTATGCCCACCTGCGTTCAGCCCCGCCCTCAATACCTTCCGCATCATACCAACAACTCCTTTTGCTATGATACCGATCATGTTTGCCGTTAATTTGTTTGTTTGCATCCTGCGTTGGCTTTGGGATGCACCCAGCGAATCTATCATGACGGAATTGCTACGTGCGCGCCTCCCATCTGTTCCATCCTTATACAATTTTTTACCTTTCACGTCTGGAGCGCACCCATGCCTCGACAAACTACGCCTTCGAATGCGAGCCGGCGCTCGCTCTCCGCACACCTATATCAGAAGTGAGGTGATGTGCCTCGAGGGCCTCCACGTGCAAGACGCTAAGTCGGCTATATTGAACTGAGTGCGTTAGGACTTGACCCACAATCGCGGTCTGGAAGACAGTTTCTTAGGCTGTACAGCTGCTGTCCTAGAGTACATATGGTTTATATACATGGCCATGATCAACGGTACCAGAAGTTAATACTGACACTGGTAGCCAGACTCTGAACACAGTGATACCAGCCCTGAGGTATGTAAAGGACGTCGCCAGGTTCCATTATAGCGCATACAGTTTCGTCCGCTGTCAGCGCGGATTGGAGCTGCGGCCGTCGCGCGGAAAGCTCTAAAAGTTCGTGTTCCGAGCGTATGGTAGACGTGTTTTTCTGCGCACCAACCGTATTCAGGTAGAGATGGTTTGCCACATGCGGAGGAAAAAGGTACAACCTTTTGCGGCCTACTACCTGGGCGAAGAGGTTTTCGTATGGATCCCGATGTATTGGAGTATATGTGCCAGATGGTCCAATCCAGACGTTACTCCTCCACTGCTCCTGCATCCCGTTCGGACCAGCGCGAGTGTGAGGGAGGCCTGGTGCATCGCTAGCCAAGCTCGCACATTTCGACAGCAGATCAAATTGCGCCAGATAGCCAACAGGTGCCTTCTGGCTCCCGGTGGACTCCCACGGGATGTTTCTTTCTATGAAAGCATCGAGGAAAAGGTCTGCGACACGGTTATAGGGGCTGATTAGCAAGCCTTGACAAGCTCAGGCATACAAATTCAACTCACGGAAGGGCATCTCAATGCGCTGCCATTGGTCGTTTCCGGCATTGTAACCGTGATTGACATGCGAAATCTCTACTGGGACGATGAGCCTAGCCGTGTCTTCACGCCTAAGCCCGGCGAGGGTCTCACGTTCGTGACTGTCTTTGCTCGACCATCTCTGCAGTGCTGGCCATGTCACCTTGTTCTCTGCCGGCTCGGAGGTGAGTAGCCTCTTGAACAAGCCGGGACGCTTTTTCAACTGATAATTCTGGACAAATGCTGTCGTTGGCAACCCTCCGTGCAGTGCAGGAATAGGTTTGACGCTCGTGGCGGCCCTGAAAGCGCTCGTAGTCATCGTCAATCGTTCGCCATGTACGAAAGAGAATCTCATCGAAAGATGTCGGATGTTTCCTTGTTTCAGCCGGGCCTAAGCCATGCGTACTGCCATGCGAGTAATTCAAAATGGAAAACAGGCGGGTGGGCATAGAGCTGGCTTCGCCATCGCTATACCTGTCCTGAATGCCGCTTGGCGATCGTAAAGTCAGCTCTAAGTCCGCCCGCCTGCCTTACGTTTCAGCAGCTCGTTGCTTAGATCTGGTTGTGGACAAGCGAACATCCGACTTCTTTCGATATGTACCAAGATAACAAACTCGATAAACATGTGTTCGGCTTGGCGTGTGGATTGCGGCGCAGAACTTTTACTGAGTACATGTGAAGGGGAATCAAGTACATATTGTGGAGACATGACATCTCAGCGTCACAAATTAGGGTCTTTAGCTCAGCAGTAGAGCGGCAGATCCCGGCTTCTTCAAGTTTGTTTGGATTTCTGCAGGTCGCGGGTTCAATCCCCGTAGGACTCTTTTTTCGTACTTACTCCTCGTTTTTTGTCGCGAAATAGATATGTCCTGATGAACCCTGCTGAATTTGTGGAGCATATTGTGTTCGATAACTGTCCGAGCTGATGGAACATTCGCCCTCACTAGGAGTTCACGCACCGCTGGAAACGCGTTTCCAGCGGTGCATGAATCCTAGTGCTTGGTAGCACGTAGCACGGTTCGACAAGTGTCCAAACGGGGTGGACACAACGTTAATATGCGATATTTGATAAGATGCTAGAAATACATGCGCATGTAGTAGTAGAAGTAGTGTTGACCGCCAGCGGTGACCATCTGGAGATGCAGGCGTCGCGAATAATCAAGTTGACCTTACATGAGCCAGTCCCAGAACCTGTGCAATGGAGTTTTGTCGACTTGCTCTTCCTTGATCTTTTCCATTTCCTCGTTCTCGTCGATTTGCCTCCTACCAGTGTCGAAGTCCATCTGGCTAAGACTGACGAAGTTGGTTTTGTGCCAGTACTTCCAGACAAGCCACAAGACCAAGAAAAAGGGAATGCAGATGTAGGTAGTGACGAATCCGCTCGTGCTCCATTGCCCGTTGATGAAGACCGTGAATCCAGCAAAGAGCAGGACCAATCCGAGGAAGAAGATGCCGAAATATGTAAGGTAGGGCTGCAACGGTGCCATGTACGGTAAGGTGCTTCGCGGAATGCCGTGGTACTTGAGTCCATGATAGAAGCGAGCATACGTACAGAGAATGATGACCCAAGCGATGATAACAGAGATGGCCGAAACGGCGTAGAGGTACTCGAAGGCTTGTTCGGCACCACCGGTACCACATGACATATAGGCGAGGGGTCCAAATAAGCTTGTGACGACCAGAGCCCAGACGGGTAAACCTTCCTTGGTGCACTTGCGTAAAAAGCCAGGAGCTTTGTGTTCCAGGGCGAGGGCGTACAGCGTTCTGGAGGCGGCATAAAGATCTGAATTGGCAGCGCTCCAAGTGGTGATCAAGAGAACACCATTGACGAGATCAGGTAGCACCTTGATGGATGCGTTCGAAATGGCGAGGACAAATGGGGAAGCGCTGGCATCGCTGTCGCCAGTGAGGAGATGTGGATCGTTGTAGGGTACAACCAAACCGACCATGAAGATAGCAAGGACATAAAAAAGGATGATGCGCCAAAAGACACGCTTGATGGCCTTCGGAACATTCTTGCGTGGGTTTTCAACCTCACCAACGGCTACGCCAATGATTTCTGTGCCGGCAAAACTGAAGGCAGCTTGGACGAAGATGTTCCAGAAAGCTAGGAACCGTCCGAAAGCGCCGCTGATGCCCCCAACAGGCTGACCTGTAACAGGGTCGGGTTTCCAGAAAAGCTGTGCCATAGGACCGGGATCCTTCCAGAAGCGAAAGCCGATTCTGTCTCCACGGGGACCGCCACCGAGATCGATAACGAGAGACACGATGATGAGGACGATGATAGCGACAACCTTGATGAGGCAGAACCAAAACTCGGTTTCGCCATAGTAGCGCACTCCAAGAGCGTTGACACCGATGACGAGGACAAGGAGGATGGAAATCCATGCAGCAGGATTGATAGACTTGTCGGCGTCCCAGTACTGAATAATAATGGCGGAAGCCGAGATCTCTGTAGGAATGGTGATGCCGTAAGAGTACCAGTATGTCCATCCCAGAGCAAAACCGAGACTGGGGTCGAGAAAACGGGATGCATGATGAGTGAAACCACCCGGCACAGCGAGTAGGGTGCTGACCTCCCCAAGGGCAACCATCATGGAGTAGACCACAGTACCCATGACCATATAGGCAATGAGAGTGCTGACGGGCCCGGCAGTGCTCAGGGCGCCTCCGAGGCCAACGAACAGGCCGGTACCAATAGTTCCCCCGAGCGCGATCATCGAGAGATGCCTCTGCTTCAGGTTTCGCTTGACAGAGCCATCTTTGGAACACTCATCTAGGCCGAGGCGCTCCAGCGCACTGGGATCCGAAGGCGACGAAACCTTTTCCACGCGGTCGGAGGAGGAGCGGCTGCTTTTCTCCGCACTGAGACAGGCAACGGTGCCAGCAATACCGCCCGAAACGTTTTGAGACGACATGATGTAGAGGAGCCGACCACGCAACAGCAATGCAGTGTTGCAGCAGCAGCAGTGTGAGGGCAGGAACCCTTACTCTAGCCTAACGAAACGTAGCAACCTGAAGGGAAGGGAAAAGTATATGGACAAGAGAAAAGAAAGGAACAAGGTAGCAATCTGGAAGATATATGGATGTTGCTCATCGGCGACATTCAGCAGGGTATGCGCAGGTATAGACAAGTACTCGCAAGGAGCAATATAGGCGAAGAGGAAACTTTTCTTGACGAGTTCTGCGCAGGCGGACGTATATTCCATATGTGAAAATTGAACTGAACTCGACGTTCCGAGGACTCGCGAAAAGGCCGGCCGGCGAATCGACGCACGAACAACATCAGATTACAGTACGTGCCCACCAGAGGAGGCCTTATCAATATCTTCGGACGACAGGTCTTGCTCCGCCCTCTGTTTAAACCAGTTTCAGCCGTATTGTAGACGGGAGACTGGGTCAGGTCCGCCGCGATCACCGCCATATGCGAACGGAATCGTGGGCAGGCCGGTGATTGGACATTGGGGTGCCGAAGAGTTCATTCGACCGTTAGAGGCGAGCTAGCTTCCAGGTGAAGCAAGCACAAAATGCACATCGCACAACTGGCCTCCTCGTGTGATGTGTGGCTTCTCTGTGTTGTGCTCCTGTCCAAGAGAAAAATTTCGCCGAATGTGACAGTTCGTTTCGTAGCTGCCGCGGGTTGACCTTTTCAGCATTGTTGACCGGCTAATACCAGTTTCACGTTTTAGTTGTGCTGCCCGACTCTCGCATCAATTTGCACTTGGATTTATTACAGACGAGTCACATTTGTAACAAATATAGGATCAGTCCAAGTACTTTTCGAACTCCCAAGCGCACAGGATGCGGAACTACACATTTATTCGCAGGGAGCCGCCAATCATATCTAGAAGTCACAGTCACAGCTAGTGCTAACGGTATTACTAGAGGCGAAAAAACGTGTTGTAAGAGCGCCATCCTTGCCTTAAACTCCACACCGACTTTTTGGAAAACTAACACACGCACAAGCTGCAACTCACTCAGCTGAACCGTAAATTGTGAATCCTCGAACTCCACCAACACCACTCTCATACAAAGTCCTTATTTCGATCAGATCCCGCTTCCTCTGTCAAGCCTGACTCTTTCATCGGTGATCTGTCTCTAGGCTAAAGCATCCATACTGGCATTGCGTAAGTCGTCAGGAATGCCGTCGAGCTTCACCGCGACCAGATTAGAGAAGCCTGCCAATACGAACGACAGACCCACGGCATCATCCCGGCTTGACGCCTTTGCTGACTCTGACGAGGACGCTGGCGACCGCATCGAGCGCCGGTCTTCTGCAGCTTCTCGTAAGCGCTTCGTTGAAAACCAGTCCACCTCATTCAACCGTGATACCGCTCGAAAGCGAAGCTCGTCCCCGGAGCTGAGGCGACACCGTATCATCCCGCTCTCCTCCGAGAACAATGACTGGCGACAGGACCGCAAGAGACGGCTTGGTGCCGCCTTGAACATACAGAACTTTGGCCCATTAGTGTCCATGCGAGCCTCCCATCGCGAACACACCTCTCACGGCCCAAGTCAATCCGCTAATAATGATGAGCACGAGTCGTCCGACCGGATCAATGCTAGTCAACAGAAAAGCGGTCTCGAAGTGCGGCCAACACGACGTGCCGCAGCAGTGGCCGCGCAATCCGAAGAGCCACTTGCGTCGTCTTGTCTGAGTGCAAGCAGCGAGATCCTTGCGCCACGTACTACAAGTGCTACCCTTGGTGCAGCCGGAAACGACATCGTTGCAGAGTCAAACTTGGTGGGCACAGATCAAGAAGCGGTAAACGCGATTCTCGTCCGCCAGAATGTCGCTGGTTCCCATGCCGAACAGTCTCAGCTCGTCATCCCGCAAGAAATTGAAGCCGACATACTCCATCACGACATCGATACACGTCCAGAAGCTCCATCTTTGGACGACTATCAGGCCACACCCGTCGAGGAATTTGGCATGGCCTTGCTCAGGGGCATGGGTTGGAAAGAAGGAAATGGCGCAGGCAAGCATGGCAAAGGCCTTCAACGTGCTCCAGAGCCAAAAAAGCGTGCATCTCTTCTTGGCCTCGGTGCAAAAGAAAGGCCGACAGAAGAAGGACACGCCTCCCTCCCTTCGCTGCGGTCACCCTCTTCCCGCTCTCGTCAACCTACGTACAAAAAGCACCAACCTTACGTTCCAGTTGCCAGAGTCCCCGGGAAGCTAGAGGCGCCGCTCTCATCGCGTGCTTCGGAGGAGGAACGTCACAAGCGCGACAAGGTGAGATATACTCAGCATCCAAATTCCTCAAGCCCCCCTAGAGATCGACGGGACGATCCCTCCATTATCTCCCGCATCACTGATCACAGTTATCGGGACTACAATAGCAATACCCGTCGATCTGAGCACAGAGAGCCCCACTCGCACCGACGTAATGGTCATTCCTAACATTAGTGCCACTTCCTAACCGCTCATGCAAAGTTGCCTACTCTGCATAGTATTATACCCTATGTCTCGCTATGATGCATGAAGAGGATTTTTCGGAGAGTTGATGTTTTGTTTCGTTGAGCGCTTGCGACCAGCTGCCTTATCCAGGTGAAGTCTCCGGAGTGAGCTCCTTTCCTTGTGTAAGTGTGCTGTCGAAATGGACTGATGTAGTTGTTTTTCTTGCCGAGCGTAGAGGTCAAACACAATTGTCCAGTCCTTTCACATTCGCATTTGCTTCGGTGTAATTCACGGGTTCTTGTCTTTTGGTGCTACCATCCAAGCCACGCAACATTGTGTCTCATTTGTCGACCTACCTCGACCGCCACGCAACATGGCAGCATTGCAAGCGCTTTGCTCGGTGGTGGACAGTGTCCACCGGCACGGGAATCACCCACTGCATCCTCTCTATCTACCTGTTGGCGGGCTTAGCTTGCTTCATGCGCTCAGGGTCAGCCATGCAACGCGTCAAGTGGCTGGTGGTCGCCGCTCGAGGCTCAGCATCTACCAAGGCTTGTTGTTGAACCAGATTCTCATGCTCGGAGGTGCAGTGCTCAGTGGTCTCTTGCTCGCTGTTCCATCACCGCTTTTGCTCTCTTGGCCTGTCCTCGTTCTTTATGGCGGCACACACGCCGCGCTAGAAGCCAGCCAACTTGGTGCCCTTCTTTTGCAGCTGGGCGAACATCCTTTGTTCGGGATTGCGTAAGTAGCACTTGCAAAGCTTTACAATCTCTTTTCGTTCTAACGATGAAACATGAACCTCTACCTGCCTTGTCATTGTACAGCTTAGATCTGTCTTTTGCTAGCCTGGACGGCATCATGAGATCAGAAGGTATCATTGACTTCGGTGTACAAGAAGTACGTACATGCACACCCTTCTTGACCAGCTGTTATGCGGTCTAGTATTGATACAATTTGCTCTGTTGGGTGCTGTACCGCTCTAGGTGCTCAAGCATCCATCGCCGGCGATCGCCACATCCATGTTCGCCGCGATAATCAATGCAGCCATTGTTGGTGGAGCAGTGCCCCTGCTCATAGATCTCTTCAAGCTCGACTCTCCCACTGGTGACTGGGGCGTTAGGAGTCCTTCTTGGGTCCGCAATCCGTGGAGCTGCACCAACGATATGGCAAGCGCGTCCTTTACGGCGCTAGTCTACCTCTCCTTGACTGGGTCCATCCCTCTTCACGGACTCTCAGCTGTTTTTCCCAATGCTTTTACAGGCTCCGGGATTACGTGCCAGCCGAAAAATGCCTGCGCTCTTCTACTTGCCTCAGTGCTCACCTTGGAGCGTATCGCAAAGCTAAATCCTGCTTCCAACTTTGTTTCAACACGGCAAGGCACAAAGCGCCGCTGACACCAGTTGGCAAGCTGTCGATCTGCAAACAGACCTCGGGACGATCCTGTCAAAGCAAGTCTCACTTGACATGCCAGTAGCGACGAACGGATCACTTTTGGTTGTGGATAGTGGCGACCAGTTCGAAAAGCACGAGCGAGCTGTCGATGCAACTTTGGGCGCTGCGCCGGGTATGATGGCACTTTTGCAAGACGAGCAGCAGAAACAGGCAATGAATCTTGGGAAAACGATGGTGAATGGGTTGTTGAGCAGTCGCTGAATAGCGAGAGGGGGACTAGACGGGCTATCATTCGGCGCTAGTGGCGAGCATAGTTCTAGAAGCCTTAAGTTTTCCTATTGTTTCAGGTTGTTGGTAGAATCTGGATTATAAATTCTCCCCGTCCAAACTCTATCACTTGCGTCGTCATCGTGCATGGTCCTCCTCCTCCCGTACCACAATTTGCTTGTTGCTCTCTTCCTAGCTTGAAGAGCTTGAGAGGTGCTGGTTCTACGGCACTGTGTTGAGGAAGAGATTGGCTGCCGGGTTGGATCCTTTTCGGGCACTGGTCGAAAGTGGCACCGTGGCGAGTGAGTCACACAGCCAAAGAATAATTTTTTTGTGCTCCCGCTACTCAGCTTTTCCTTCCACCTTTACAAATCTCTTGCATTCAAAGCATTGGTTTGAATATCAACGTCAAGCCGTCAGGTATCAATCTTGGATTCAATCACTAGGGTTTAACGCACTTTTGGAATCGCGTTTCCATGCTCCGAATCGTGCTTCCAGAGGCATTGGAAACACTTATTAGCAGGAGCGGTGGCCTGGAAACGCGATTCCAAAAGTGCGTTAAACCCTAGTGAATCTGCTTCTCTGCAAACATGCTGCTGATCTTTCTTGTGATATTATAGCCCTACAATTCAAGAAGCAGATCTGCCTCCTCACACACATCGCGATGCATCTGATCAAGTCGAGGGGCTACATTGGCCTGTTCGGGCCACAAATTGATGCGATGGCTCCAGCCTCTACCATCCCCGTCCCGCGCCAAGCGACACCATTCCACGTCACGCTATTCACCAAAGCTGAGTTGGATCAGATTCCACAGAGCGATCTAGACGCTACACTACAAGAGCCTGTTGATGATGAGATCGTCGATCTGGGTCTGGGTCAGCGTAGCGATGTGTACTTTGAGGTCATCTGGTGGCCTCAAGGAGAAATGCTTCGCCGCAAGCATGGTCTCCCACATAAAGATTTTCACATCACTCTCAGCAATACCGACGACCATACCGTGGACAAGAGCGTCTCTTCGCTGGTCCGACCTAGACAGCTTGACGAGAATGAGCTTGAGGTCATAGCTCGATCGCTCAATACAGAGCGCCAGCCGTTCGCCTCTAGAATGGCGCAATGCTTGGCGAATCATGACGCTGCTCGATTGTCTCCTTCCGCATTCGACAGCATCTTTCAGACTTTGCTGAAGCATGATCTGGTCGACAGCGCATGGCAGCTCGTTACCGATTGTCTCGCCACAAAGAAAGATTTCTTGCCTGCTCATGTCAGACGAGGCGATGTCTTCTTGCGTGACGAACGATGGAAGCTGGCCATGCTTTCTAACCAGAATGCTTGCGAGCTCGTTCTCGCACACGGTGGCGACGCGACCGAAAGCAAGGTGTACGCGCACTGTCTCAAGCAATTGCTCAAATGTGCAAAACACAAAGAGTTCGGCCCTCTCTTTGATGAAGAGGATGCCAAATGGCTTTCTTCCAATCCTCATCAAATGATGGATGCTGCGCTGTTAAGCACCGTATCTTTTCCGTCAGCCAGGCTTCGTCATGATCTTCAAGATTCAGCAAGTGTCTCTCCTGATGAGGTGCGGTGCACAGAGACGAGGCAGCGGGTGCATCTTGCCCGAATGGAAGGGTCATCGTCGATGACGTTTTTCAAGCTGCCTCGCTTCTTCAGCTGGCTCGTCCCTTACTATCTCGCCGTCATGAGCACGCCAAGAAACATGCAAGATATTGATGCTCTTGCAGCTCTTGGTATCAAGCTTGTGGTCACGTTGACAGAAGAGGAGCCATTGCCTGCTGCCTGGTTTGCGTCCAAATCGATCAAGAATCACTTCTTGCCTGTCGCCAATTACAAAGCGCCAACCATTGCGCAGATCGAGACCTTCATTGATGCCGTCTTGCAGCAGCATAATTCACCATCTTTAGTGCATTGCGGAGGCGGGAAAGGGCGAGCGGGTACATTCGCAGCTTGCTATCTGTTGGCATGTGGCTTCTCTGAAGAACGGTTGGCTTACCCGGCCTTTTCTGCTTCTCAGGTCATTGAGATGCTCAGGGCATTGCGGCCGGGAAGCATCGAAACGCGCGAGCAAGAAAAGTTCATTGGCAGCTACCTGCAGCATCTCTACCGCAATGCCGGCAAATCAGCTGCTTCTCCTCTCAATGAGCCAGAGACGCCATTGTTTTTGGATGGCAAAATCAACAGAGGCGTGTCATTGATTGTCTGCTGCGGGCTTCCCGGTAGCGGCAAGAGTCATTTTTCGCATGCACTACAAGAAGGTCTTGGATTCACTATCATCTCACAAGATGATGCCGGTGGGAAAGACGCCTGCTTTGCCGAGATGGGCGCTGCCGTCAAAGCGCAAAAGAAGATGATTGTCGACCGGTGCAACCCGACACCAGAGTCTCGCAAAGAATTCCTCACAATGGCATGGCGTCCCGCCGATGCCTTGTGTGTCTACTTTGACTACGAGGTGGCACTCTGCGTGCAAAGAGCGGATAAGAGGACAAATCATCCGACGATCCGGCAGGGCCGAGCGGATCGGATCGTCTCCTCCTTCGCCAAAAGCTTTGTTGCACCAACACGAGAAGAAGGGTTTGCCTGCATTGCCACAATCACGTCTTTCAAGGCAGCAGCAGAACTGCTCGAAATGCTGGGCTGCAAAACTGCCTCGTGGTCATTCACAAAGCAGCGCAAGGATATCTACAAGTTCCCACGGACGCGTCATCTTTTGAACTTTGGATCAGCGACGCGAGACAATCTAATTATTTGCAAGAGCGATGTGGCTCTCTTTCTCGACACGAAAGACGGTAGCGTGGTCACCGTAGAAGAAAAAGTCGACGGTGCAAATCTGGGCATCTCGATCGATCGCAAGACGCTCAAGTTCAAAGTCCAGAACCGATCGCATTACGTCAACAACAAGTCGCATGAGCAATTCAAGAAGATTGACAAGTGGTTGCAAGATCACTCGGAACAGCTATTTGAACTGCTGTGTGGCGATGATGACAGCAAGCATCTGATCTTGTACGGTGAATGGCTTTACGCAAAGCATTCGATCCATTACGACAAGTTGCCCGACACGTTTCTGGCGTTCGACCTGTACAATACCGATCTCGACAAATTTTACAGCAGACAAAAGCTCGCTGCTTTGCTGCGGGAATCTTCGAGGGGAGTGGCCGACAAATTGCATCAAGTGCCGCAAGTATCGACACCAGCACTCATCACAGAAGAATGGTTGGCGAGTGCGATCCAGTCGCCATCTTCCTTCTACAAGGGTACAATTGAAGGCGTGTACTTGCGCAAAGAAAAGGGCGACTATCTTGTTGATCGAGCCAAGATTGTGCGGTCAGACTTTATTTCTGGAGATGAGCATTGGACAAAGGGCGGTGTCATCCCAAACAAGATAGGATGAGAGAGAAGATGTGGTAGTGTTTTAGAATATCTTTTAACTCTAAGCCTAGCCCTAGGCGCTGTCCGGATCGCGCCAAAAAAGTCGAATTTCCGCTGTCTGTCTCTGCCAAAATGCGTCAAGATGGACAGCCAGTGATGACAGGCTGTCTGTGTCTCGACACTGCTCCAGTGCAATGCGGAATAGTTTTTTCACGACACACAAGGGTGGAAATTTGATGCGTCACAAAAGTTGAATTGGACACAGCTCTAGTGCCTTGATTATCCTGGCAGAGATGGACAAATTGCAGAGACGGACTGAGAGACGGACTGAGAGACGGACTGAGAGACGGACTGAGAGACGGACAGGGAGAGATTGCAGAGACAGACAAATTGCAGAGACAGACAAATGTTGGAAGGGTTAGGGGGTTAGGGGTTAGGGGTTCCAAAACCTGTGACCAGTGCGCTTTTTGGGATTTGGCAGTGCAAAATCCATCCAAGCATGGCCAGGCATTGTGTCGACGCGTCAATATTCTTGTATTTGGGCAGTTGGATTTCAAAATGCTTGACGGCATCAGAAATACAGCTGTGAGTTGACACAATACAAAGTAAGATGACATGCTACAAAATCAAGATGACATGATACAACATGGGAAGATGACATACTACAAAAGGGGAAGATGACACGATACAAAATGTGGAACCTGGACAATACAATATTGTAGGTAGCATGGCAGGATGATATTGCTGGATGATGACATACTACAAAATCAAGATGACACAATACAAAAGGCAAGATGACATGGTACAAAGCCATTGAAATGGGGGAATAACAAAAAAGGTAAATGTCCAAGTAGGTAGCACGACAGTAGATTAGTGCTGGATGATCACACACTACAAAATCAAGATGACACGGTACAAAGGTCAAGATGACATGGTACAAATATTGAGATGACACGATACAAAAGCCTGACACCACAAAAGCATGCTCCCGTCTCTGCATCCGACAGCAACAACATGACCACTGTTGCCTGCCCCATCTGCACATTCCACTATCCATCAAAGACCATC